>OY754985.1:24934398-25121074 GCA_963576475.1 Molanna angustata
TCGCGAGTTCGAATCCTACCTCGACCGAATTCATGCACCTATAGCACAAGCATTTATGCTTATGCTATAGATGCACCAGTTTAACAAGAACATACCTATTCATTTAAAAAAAATAATTATATTAATTTTACTTTTTTGGCAAATTACCACTTTGGGATGAATGGCCATAAGGAAAAAAAACTCAAAAATTGATTTGAAAACTGACAATATTCGTTGTTCAACTAGAAATTGCCATATGGCAATAAACTCGCCACTTGCGCAGGGTGCAAGGATGTGTTTATTATTGTTATTATTATCATGTGATAGAATGACTCATACAGTATCTTTCGTGTGTGTAGGTTAGCTTAACAATAACAGACGATACTGAGGTCTTTTTGAAAATGTTGCATTGAACTCTTATGGACAAAATCCTTTTCAGGATATTTTTTCCACAAAATCCTTTTCAGGATATTTTTTCGGCGTAAGTAATATTTTCAGTGAAATCTTTCATTAAATCGAAATATATAAAAAGTGAAAATTTTGTTTACTAAAAGTAAAACAAACGTTTCAGGATTATTTTTCATTTGTAAAACAGGCAGATAATATTAAAATTGGGATAAGGGAAAATTGGGATAAGAAGATATTTTGCCGGAAAATAAGAGAAACATCTTTATCTTATTATGACTTAATAATAATAATAATAACTAAAAACATTTATTTTGGTAAACAACGTGGCGGACTTATTGCCCGCAGGCAATTTCTATCAGTCAACCACCATAGTAAATTCAATCAGTTACAGGAATAATTAACAATAGAATACAAAATAAAAAAAAAGAAATTAATAATACTAAAGCTGATTGGTAACCAGATGGGTTACCAATCAAGCGTAGTTAGTAACCAGAGGGGTTACTAATAAATATATGTGGTAACCAGAGGGGTTACCAGTAAAGAGAGTTTACTATATCCCAAGTGGATATGATTTGAAATAAGAACACAAGGACAGTGGTTTTGAGAGAAGAAGAAAGAATGGTCAAAAGTAACAATGAGTATATTGATCACAATTAAAAGTTAGTTTAAAGGGTAAATTTACAATTGATAAATTGACTTACAAAGGAACTTTCTCACGATGAGTAGGTATAACGATCGAGTGTGTCGAAGTGTCCGATTGTTCGTAGGGTGAAGAACCATCGTGCTCGCGGGGTCGAGAGATGACCGGTGGTCGAGAGATGAAGTGTCGGCGAGACGGCGTGGTCGAGAACGGCGGCGTGAAGTGACGAACGAAGTAACGGAAATACGGAAATGAAGTGACGACGTGTAGAGGTGTAGACTCCCTTAAATAGTGCTGCGCTGGGGGTAGCAAGTTCAATGTCCTCGAACTTTCTAGATTAATTTATTTGAAGTGTCATACCCAGTTGAGGAGTATTGTCACTTGTTTGACGTTGCGGGCGATGAACTCGGCCTAGCGATAAACAAATGTACTTGCCGTCGCTAGGCGCGCGCTCGAAAGAAATTTCGAGATGTGGTCTGCCACAATACAAAATAAAATAAAATAAAACAAAATAATAATACACCAGATAGAGACACTATGTTTGTTGGATGGGGGATAGGAGAGGGAAAAGGACAAAGGGACAAAGGAAAAAGACGTGAGTTTGTGGTGAAAGAGTGTAACTTCAGACGCTGCTATCAAACTAGGGGCATCTCTGCTACTCTCCAGCAATAAATTCCACATCCGAGAATGATGACATTATGACTTCAAATTGTATCCTTTACAGTCTTTGGTCTTTGCAGACTTCAATGTTTCATCATCATCATCATCATCATCATCAGCCTGTGTTTGCCCACTGCAGGACATAGGCCTCCCCTCTCCTTCTCCACTCCTCCCGTTCCTGTGCGATTCCCATCCACTGTGGTCCAACAAATATTTTTATGTCGTCCATCCATCTATTAGGTGGTCGCCCTTGTGGTCTCTTGTCGCCTCTCGGTCTCCACTCCACCAGTCTTTTAGTCCATCTATTATCGGTCATTCTTGATAGGTGTCCTGCCCATCTCCACTTCTGCATGGCTATTCTCTCAACCACATCGGACATTTTGGTCTGACTGCGTATCCAGTCATTCCTCTTCCTGTCTTCTAGTTTTATTGCCAACATTATTCTTTCCATTTTCCTTTGTGCTACACGCAGCTTGTTGGCAGACAATTTGGTTAAAGTGGTTGTTTCCATGCCATAAGTGAATACTGGCAGAATGCACTGCTCAAACACCCTTGACTTCAGGGAATTTGGTATGGGGCTACGAAAGGTGTTATCGAGTTTCCCAAAGGCCGCCCATGCGAGTCTTATTCTTCTCTCAATTTCTATGGTTTGATTGTATCTGCCTATTGTCCAATGTTTCATACAGTGTATAATACATTTACAAAGCGTTTCAAGTTGAGCTTATCGCCAAATGATATTTTCTTACAAATGACCAGTTTTTCTTGCACATAAAATCATTGATTGACCAAATATTGCACAGAAAAGCATTGATTGACCAAAAAATAATTTTAACCAAATTTCTTCCCTGCTGGGAATCGAACACGTTCTCGGAAATCTTCCATATTGAATAGCTCATTTATGTATTTATTCATCTTTCTATACAGAATATAAACAAATATATTGTACAATAGCGGGCTTATTGCCATTAGGCAATTTCTTCCAACCAACCAGATTACAAAATATGACAAAATTGTTTATGCACAACAACAAAAGAATAAGAGCAAAAAACAAAGAAAATATAAATATGATACTATCATACAATTAAAACAAGAATAAAAATAATCGGGAAAAAAAGACATCGGGATCAGGTGTTCAGGGATAAATATTCCTTATTTAGTTTTTTCTTGAACATCCAAAGTGAGTTAGACGACGCAATATCCGGATTTAGGCTATTCTATAATCTTGCTGATTGTACTTCATTCGTGGTTTAAAGAATGTAATAAATGAAATTGAAAAATACAAATAAAAAATCTGACCCCATACTCAAACAATATTCGAAGAAATTTAATAATTGAAAATGAAAAATGATCGGACCGAAAAATTCAATAGGTATAAAATAAAACAAAGTATTTTTGTACTGAGAGTGTTTTTCGGGGTTTACTTGTTAAGTGTATAAAGTTAGAGGGGAAGTAAATATATCATAATAAAGTTAACCCTCTTAACACCGAGTTGTGTACATAAATTGGCCAACTTTATCCGCACACTTCATCGATAAAAAGTTTTCGGTAGGTACCTATACAATTTGCTAAGTTTATTTGCCTTTTTCTTTTTTCTCACAAATTTTTACCTCCGAAGAAGAAGTAGTGGGTTGTTATAGAAGAAAAAGCATATTTCACCTATGGCATATACACCTGACGCCCTGGGGATGTTTGCAGGAGAGAGTTCACCGCCATAAATACATAGCAGATCACAAATAATATACCCGCAAAAGAGCTGAGCATGGTCCTTTTGAAGTATTAAGCTGTTTGTCTGTGTATGTACCTATAGTATATATAAATATTAAATATTTATTGCAAATAATATGTTGGTACATAGTTATATGATATTTCTTATAATTAATACAAATTTATAATAGGTACGTATTACTCCACTGAAAGAGTAAATCTCGTGTTCATCGGAGGAAGAGCGTAGCAATTATTTCAAGTCCATAATAGGTACATTAAAGATATTATATTAGATACATAATTGTTTAACGTTGATTTGTGAATATAAAATTATTGTATACTTTTTTAAATTTTGCAAAAGGTTTGATTTTTCTTATATCTAAAGAAAGTTTATTATAACAATTTATTCATAGGTAAGAATAGTGATGCTGCATACCTATCTACTCTTTTTTTTGTTTATGTGTTATGTATGTAGACAGATTTTTTGCCAATAAAAATCATCGCCAAATATAGGGCGGATATTTGAATCAAAATTCATCGCTAAAAATAAGTAGGTACATAAGTTCCTGGCATAAGTACCTGGTACCGTTGGGCATTTTTTTTTAATTTATACAAGTGGTATAAAAAAAAATAATTATGTCTATCATATTATCAATTCAATTGGTACAAAAAAAAAAAAATAAAAAACAATGACTAACTTGTAACTTTTTGAAAAAATGATCTTTTGAAAGCAGTATCTCCTGGTCACTATGCACATTGTGGTCGTGATGTACACATAATAATGAAACTTATTGATATATATCAGATTATCTTACGAAAAAAATATAATGAGTCTTATAAAATCTTTTGCAAAAATGTTGTAGCGTTTATATTAATTATTTGAAGTATGTGGTACTTGTAAGTACCGTCGGTCAAAAATGGTTATTTATTTTTCGAATACCTTGGGCAACAACTAAGGGTTAATAAAAATTCACCGCCAGAAATAAACGCAGATCTGCTAAACAAAATGATAATGCCTTTCAGACTGTATAACTTCATGGAGTGAGACAAGGATGTTCTATGTCTCCAGCTTTATTTAATTGCTACATACAACAGGCTATCGATGAGCTGAGAGAAGAAATGAGAGATTGGCATGGTGTTAAAATTCAGGGACAAAAAATAGACATAATAAGGTATGCAGACGATATTGCAATGCTAGGAGAAACAGAGGAAGAATTAAATGAGGCTCTCAGGAAGATGGAAGGCATCCTAACAAGCGATTACAACATGAGGATAAATTTAATAAGGACAAAACAAAATGCATGGTTGCTGGAAGGGAGGAATGCACCGCAAATATTGTTCTTGGGGGCATCGAAATTAAGCAGGTGAAAGAGTTTGTATATCTGGGAAGCAGAATATCTCAAGACGGACGTTCAACAGCAGAATCCACCAAGCAAGAGTCGCCTTCAACAAAAGATCAACAATTTTTTAATCCCCTAATATTTCCATCTAAATTAGGAAAATTTTGATCAAGACTCTTGTCTAGAGTGTACTGCTATATGGTTGTGAAACATGGACCATTAGCCAACGCGAAACGGGACGTCTGTCTACGTTTGAAATGTGGTGCTACAGACGCATGGCTTAAGTTCCCTGGTCAGAACACATCAGCAACGACGAGGTACTAAGTAGGATTGGAGAGACAAGGAAAATTAAGAAAAGAATTGCCCAGAAGAGAACAACTTGGATAGGCCACAACATCCGGCACCCAGATCTGCTTTTCACCGTCGTCGAAGGAATGATTGATGGGGGTAACTGTAGAGGTCGCCCCAGAAATAACTATATAGACCATATAATCGGTGACGTGCGCTGTAGCAGTTACAAAGAGATGAAGAGACTGGCGGACGATAGAGAATAGTGGAAAGATCAAGTGTTTGGCGCAGACCAATCTTAGGATTGTGACCCAGAAGAAGAAGAACTTCATGGTTCGCCGTTTAATGATTCAGCATAATTAAATTTCAGTCTTTTAAGTACTCTTGCTTTGTGCACTGCGACATCAGGGGTCTTATTCCCGATCACGTGTTATATTTTGCAATAAGTTCCGCTAATATTTACGTATCACAGAATTTAAAGTGAAAGTTACGTATCAGGAGCTATCATTCATAACTATAATCTGTGAAACGAACGAATGTGTGTACGCGTCCCTTTATGTCTTTACACAAAACATAACACCACCTCGATATGCTGCATAAAACATTGTGAATAAATTCACCAGTCGATTGTCATACGTACTTCGCTCCAATCAGAATACCGCGTTACGAACGGCGAACGGAGGTTTTCTAAACATAATGCGCGGAAGTTTACGCGGGCTAGTGTCCGCGGAAAACAGAATACCGATCTGATATAAGAAACACATGTAGCGTAAAAACTTGTGTATATTGCCGCGATACAAGAACCGGAATTGGCCCGCTGGAAGCAATCTGTTCAACTTTATCAGATCACTCACACTATAGCATCGATCATAGTGAGACGCTTTGTTGGCTCTGTCCAACTCCTTTAGGGAGTTGTTACTCTGTGATCCAGAAGACCCGAGTGTGAGATGCCTCCCATAGAGCTCTTTTCTCTGACACAGCTCTTTAATGTATTATGGTGCCAGGTTATTCAAAGCATTAACACCGTCAAAAAATTTTTAGTCAACTCACTCTGAACACTTGAAACAGTGTTGTTGAAATGATAATAAAATTCGCAACTTATTTCGAACATATTTTTATATTTTACAAATGTTGTTTTCAACATTTGTCGGCCTTCGTGGCTCAGTTTGTTAGGTATCTGTCTGAGTTTTCAGTCTGGATCTGTGAGACGATAAATATCGTAAGTCTCCAGAATGTGGCAACTAGTTATTGGGTGTGTGTTATATAATTATTTGACATAGCACCTGTTAGTTGCCCGAAAAGCTACATAAAAAAAACATAATGAAACTAAATTTATAGTAAGAATTACACAAATTCCTAGAAAAGGATGCAGAAACCTTAGTTTTGTTAGAAAATATGTCCTAAAAACGATTATTTTAATCAGGCGATGAAAAATCGTCGAAGAAATTTATACGGTATAACCGGTATTGAGAGCATGTCCACCACCTACACCTGATGTACTGTATAATAATGTAATACTTAGTACACGTGCGCGGTCAGCAAACCCATATAATTTTAACATACAAACTGGCTTCCTAACGATTCTCTTTGGATGGTGAAATAGTTAGGATGGGTCCGAGGAATAGGGTTGATAACACTTTTACATTTATTGCCAAATCACAAAATGGGGACCCTTTGGTGAAATATCTTCAAAACTTTTTTGTAATACTTTCTTGAGTGTACGAAAGTGTGATTTTGTAAGAAACTCTTTGAAACTTGGGAGATCTGCTCAAAGTCTTTGAGAGACTTTTTCACCACAACCCTGTCCAACTATTACGCATATGGGGAAGATCTATAATGAACATAAACAATATTTCAATAAAGTAAAAAAATATTAATAAAACCAGCTTATAAGCGATCTTGGAGTGTGAATAGAAGGTTCTACTGAAAGCTTAAGACTTTGCTATGTTACGTTGAGCCAATACTTAATCTTTAGCGCCCTTGGAGTAATCTTGTATGATACTTTCGCTACTGCCACCACCCCCCACTCTGCATATAGTGACTCTAAACGACCATATGGAGAGCTGGCAAAGGTTAATATTATGTCGAAACATAATCAATTATGTTTAATTTAAAAATGCATAATATTTATTTATTTATTTTATTTATTTTATTTATTTTATTTATTTTATTTATTTTATTTATTTTATTTATTTTATTTATTTTATTTATTTTGTTTATTATATTTACCGACCGCCGACCGCCGTGGCACAGTGGTAAGCCGTTCGGTTTCTGTGCGGGCGTCCTGGGTTCGATTCCCAGCAGAGGAGAAATTTTTTTAAATTCATTTCTCACGCAAATATTGCTTCTCTGGGCTGGAAACACTGGTTAGTTGGAAGAAATTGCCATACGGCAATAAACTCGCCACTTGCGCAGGGTGCAAGGAAGTGTTAATTATTATTATTATTATTATTATTATATTTATTTTATTTATTTTATTTTTTTTATTTATTTTGTTTATTTTATTTATTTTATTTATTTTATTTATTTTATTTATTTTATTTATTTTATTTATTTTATTTATTTTATTTATTTTATTTATTTTATTTATTTTATTTATTTTATTTATTTTATTTATTTTATTTAATTGAGCACAGACACAGGCATGAATGCCCAAAATTTTCTGCGCATAAAAGTTATACAAATGAAGTACATTGTAAGTATTGTATGTAGGTATATATGTAAGTTTCCTACCTACACTACACTATGCAGTGTACGGAAGATGCAGTGTCTATTTTATATACCTACATACACATATAATTATTATGTTGCGGGTGGAAGTTACATAGCAAGTTCACAATTGTAGACCCATAGATTTTTATCTTTGAGTCCACAAAAATTAAACAAATGAAATATGAATACAAAAATTAAACAAATGAAATATGAGAATTAAACAATATGAGAAAATAAACAGAGAAGGTATACATAAATTTATACAAAATAATTAAGATGTTACGAACTGGGATATTATGTGTTTTTTGAAAGTTAATTTGGAGTTTGAGAATATATCAATATTATTAATTTGATGAAATGAGTTGTACATTCTGATTAGGCGAGGAACTGGAGAGAAATAACTGATATTTTTATTAAAGAATTTTAAGTTAAAAATATTTCTAATTGTAGTATTTCTAATTGGTACTGTTATTTGAATTTGTGGAAGGATATTTGGTACATCTAACTGATAATTTAATATTTTATATAGTATCATCATATCTGCGTTTTTTCGTCTATTATTTAATGATATCAGTTGAAGATACACCAGCCTGTCATTATAACATTCAAATTGATGGCTTATCCCCTCTCTAAAAACCAAAATTCGTGTAAGTCTTCTTAATATAATGGAGTTCTGCAAATTTATTGGTCAGTATTGACAATTCATATCAAATAGGCATTTGGCATTTGGGTTACTTAGTTCCAATGACTGTATATGTAACTCTGGAAGAGCTTTTACTTGGGTGACATGGTCCATCCATGGACTATTGGGTTAGGGAGATAAAACTGATCACTCATATTCATGCGACATCTCACTGATACTCACCAATTTACAACGCTGTAAGCGTAAAGAAGTTTTTTTTCTATACGACGACGTTTATCTCTATATCAATTCTCATCTTTCCTTTGTTATGTTAATATATATGTTGATATTGCTTCAATGATGTTACGTGTTTGTGGGTATTAATTATGGGTTTATACATACGGCATCTAACCCGTATAAACCCAATCCACGTTTAATGTTCTACTTAAATGCACTAATTCAGAATAGATATTATGTCAGGAGCTTATATATAAAATGAAAGAAATGAATGAACTTACAGTTTTATTTCCCAAAACAAATTATAAATTATATACTACTGTGAATCGATTATATATAGATCGACGATCGTCGGAGCGAAGTACTGCAGCGTGGTCCGTACAAAACGACTCGGTGTAGAGGAAGTTTCAACACGAATGTTTTCTGCCTGTTGTTACAGGTCGACAGCTCGCACGGGTGATCTGCGCCTGCGCAAAATGCGATGCGCACAACAGCTGCGCAGTCGCTGGCTGTGGTCCTTTTAGGCCCCACATGTTTGTCTTTCTATTTGTTTTTCGCGTTGATTTGGTTGGTTGCAATAAATTGCCTTATGGCAATAAATCCCCTATTGAACAAATTATTGTACACGAAGTTAAATAAAATAATTATAATAATAATACTTCCTTACACCCTGCGCAAGTAGCGAGTTTATTGCCGTATGGCAACTAGCCAGTGTTTACAGCCCAGAGAAGCAACATTAGCGTGAGAAATAAATTTAAATAAATGTTTCCACTGCTGGCAAACGAACCTAGGCCGCCCGCACAGAAACCGACCGGTTTACCAACTGTGCCACGGCTCAGTTATAAATAAATAAAATAAATTAAAGATTCATTTTAAAAAAGTTGTAAAGAAGGATACTTTTAGTATATTCATTTGGAAGTTTATGCTTAATTTTTAAATTCTTAATATAAATATAAAATTCACTAAATAAATGTTGAAAATATTTTAAGTATTTTAATATAAATTAAAAAAAACACACTTGATTAATTTGATTACAAAATGCGATTTGAAATTACATAATATAGAGCTTATTATTTAATTTATATTTATAGCTTATTATAATTTAAACTGCTAGCCCTAGAACAGGGTTACCTAGTTGGGCAGCAGTAATCTTCATAATAGTCTTTGTGATAAAGGTGTGAAAAATAAATAAATAAAATAAAAATAAATAGAGCGGTGGCCCAGCGGTAAGGTCGTCGACTCACATGCGTGAGGTTGACGATTCGAATCCGGGCGGGGCACGAACCTCTGGATTTTCAAAAAATCTATGTGCGGATTTTTATGTATCACTAGCCATGATCAAATTTGTTTGGTTCTCCTTTCTAAGAGTTATGAAGGTCAGATGGCAGTCGCTTCAATGTAATAACCAGACTCGCCGATTTCAGGATTATGGTCAAAGCGTACCTCGATAGAAACAGGACAAAAGCGCTAAGGGGAATGAAAGAAGAATACATAATGCCCTCTTTTTAATGATTTGTACATCCTTATACGTTCCGTAATTTAAGCAAAATGAAATCGGTCGAGGCAGAATTTGAACTGGCATCCACTAAACTACTAACCCAGCACTCTACCATTAAATTATCTAAATTTAAATCAATGCATATTTTTCCAGAAAAAAAAAACCTTTAAAGATCAACGGTCAATGGACTTTTATTCCCACAAATAATCACGCGGAATTGTATGCTTCATTTTTTCCCTTAAAAATATATTTAATTCTGTCCAACATTCAAAAGAACCCGGAATGAATGGAATTTGAAATACGAATTATTATTATTAATCTCAACAGGATTCCCACCATCATACCGACCGCACTTCATCGTCTTCTTCTTTTCCTGCTGAAATTCCACGTCATAACACAACACAACACGAAGCAGATGCTGTTCATTGTGAGCCTGTGTTTATCTGTTTAAGGATATAATAAAATATCTTATCAAGATGAAACAATCCAAGTTTGGAGTGACAGCAATCAGTTTCATCATTCTCCCATCCCTCTGTTCTTTGAAAACACAACCCTCATTTCACTGATGTCCTGAGAGGAGATTATGCCTCTTTGACGATGTTGACTGTGCAATAACAAACTCAAATACCTACTTTTACTACTTTTTTAGATCTTGCAATATTCAATTTTATCACAACCGATTTCATCTACATATGCATGTATATTTTTTTCCTAAGAGAACATTATCGACACTATAGCTGTGTGGATTTGCAATATTGCAATTAAAGCGGTGGAAACTTCCATTATTTTTATCCAGTGAACAGTTCAAATCACTTACTACACGTTTATGAAAATATAATCTGTCACTGGATACGGCATTTTCGAAAGCTATCTTTTTCGTTTTCACTTTCCGATTCATTGTTTTCGAAAACCTTGATCCGATTTCTGAGTTTATCGTATGGGATTGCTTTTTCATGTCAACATTGTGACGAGAACTCTATAACGATCTTTTGAGGAATCATTTTGGATCCTTCGATGCTTTTCGACAAAAATACGGTGCACTCGTATCTACAATTTTAATGAACGACGAGCCTGCTCCTTCCTTAGGATCCTCTTTAGCGCTTCAAGTGCAGTGTCCGCAAGATTTCAGAATTTTTTAGACTCTTCAATTTTCTTCGCTGCGTTCTTTTAGAGTTTTGCAAGGGAGCATTATATTTCCATATGCAAAACGGGAGGTGGTGGTATAATAGTTGATGATGCATTTTTACACAAATTATATATGACTAGAAATTTCACACATCTTATCACAATTTGAAGATGTGACCGATACCAGTCTGGGAAACACGACTAGTATGGAACCGATACCAGACTGGGTGATCGATACTAGTCATATCAATAAATTATTATAGGAGAACTTGTAACTTGTGGCAGACTACATCTCGAAATTTCTTTCGAGCGCGCGCCTAGCAACGGCAAGTATATTTGTTTGTCGCTAGGCCGAGTTCATCGCCCGCAACGTCAAACAAGTGACAATACTCCTAAACTGGGTATGAAACTTCAATGAAATAAGTCTAGAGAGTTCGAGGACATTGAACTTGCTACCCCCAGCGCAGCACTATTTTTAGGGAGTCTACACCTGTACACGTCGTCACTTCATTTCCGTATTTCCGTCACTTCGATTCGTCACTTCACGCCGCCGTTACGACCACGCGACCACTGGTCGCTTCTCGACCACGCCGTCTCGCCGACACTTCATCTCTCCACCACCGGTCAACTCTCAACCACGCGAGCACGATGGTACTTCGGACACTTCGAACACACCCGCTAACTCGCTCGTTATACCTACTCATCGTGAGAAAGTTCCTTTGTAAGTTATTTCATCAATTGTTAATTTACCTTTAAGCAAACTATTAATTGTGATCAATAGACTCATTGTAACTTTTGACCATTCTTTTTTCTTCTCTCTCAACCACTGTCCTTGTGTTCTTATTTCAAAACATATCCACTTTAATTTGGATCTCTCTTTATTGGTAACCCCTCTGGTTACCGCCTATATTTAATAGTAACCCCTCTGGTTACTAACTACGCTTGATTGGTAACCCATCCGGTTACTAATCAGCTAAACTAAATAACTACTGTTGATTGGTAACCCCTTTGGTTACCAATCAGCTAAAAACTAATAGCTTAATTTTACCAAAAAAATCGTATATACTAATTTCTCACGGAGTCTGCCGAAACATCTCCTCTAAATCTGCCTCTAAACTGCTCCTGCCCCAAACTACTTAGAGTTAGTAGTTATAAATATCTTGGCATAACAATTGACAGAAATCTTCGATGGACAACACATGTGGAGATAACTGCGAAAAAAATTCGCCAACTGATATATGTTTTTAGAAATATAAGAGAAATTTTCGACCTAAATACGTTAAAAGTGTTGTATTATGCTCTTGGACAAGCGTCAGTCTCTTATGGGATTATAGGTTGGGGTGGTTTAGCTAAGACCAACCTATTTCCCATCTCAACCGCGCAAAAATCACTACTCCGGGTCATTTGTCGAAAACCTTTCAGATATCCATCAAATCAGCTTTTTTCGGAATTCAAGGTCCTTGATGTTAGACAACTCTATTTTAGAACAATAGTCATCCAACTACATAAAAACCCAGCAATATATAAACCACAATACACCCTTACTTTTAATACAAGAAATAGACATTTGCTGCAACCGACTCATACACAGACTACTTTTGCCCAGAGACACTACACATTTTTAGCACCCAGAATATATAATATGGTTATGTCTGATATCTTGGACTTAGTACAGCCGAGTGGGCATAATTTTGGAATGCTGGTTACTGATTGGTTGATTCGGAGAGGCAGGGAAGAGTCAGAGAGAGACTTGACGTTTGTCCTAAGATAATTTTAATATAATTTACAATCAAAATCTTTTTCATACACCCTTTTACACATATCCACACACGCAAACACATCCTCACATTAACAAAAACACAAAGACACCTAATAATTTTTTTCATGTACCTACAATTGTATTTTATACCTATGTACTTTTTTATATTTTTTTATGACTTAAAATGTGTACTTTTGTACTTTATTATTTGTATTTTTTATATTTTTTGTGCCTTAGATGTTAAGAATTCACGTAGCTGAAATTTATGCTTACTTATTGCCTAGTATTACCTCAGAACAGGCTTTGCCTAGTGAGGTAATAAATTCCATTTATATATTTCATGAACAATGTTTTATATTTTACTTTATATTGTATTATGGAAATTAATAAAAAAAAAAAAAAAAAAATGGTACAGGGATGTAATGAAGAAGACTTGGTTGTGGCAAATGACGTGGCAATTGCTGCTGTATTGTATTGGAGTGGAAAGGCCTAATATGTATGTCCTGATACTAATAGGAATAAGAAATACATTATTTTACTTTGTATGAAATGTTTGAATGTACATACATACAGTGCTGTTTTCTAGTTCAAAATATAAAAAAAAATATGCAAATCTGAATGTTCCTGTATAGCCATATACATTATTTCCTTGAAGTTTTTGTTGCTCGTGGTAACTTAAACATTCTCAGCTGACAGTCTCAAGTCACGGAAGTGTTTCTCATACAACATCACATTATAATCTCCGGTTTACATTGAGTCCGTTCTCTGAGTCAGAAATTCTATTCCAGTAACTCGATAGTGTATTAAATGGAGTGTAAAATATTTGTGTAATATTCAACTGATATCATATATGAATATTGCCAATTTTATTTTGAAGTGGTTTTAAGAAGAACGCTTAGCAAATGAAGAAGAATTCTTTTTAGGCAGAAACTAAAGGTTTTATACAAATTTTTATAGGCAGGTATGTGGAACAGTTAATATAGAGAAATCTAACAATAATGAATAGTTATTGAAAATGCGTCTTGTGTGAATTGAATCAATAATAACAAAGAAATCTAAAAAAAAACAAATACATAGGGACAAGTTTCAACCAAAAATTCAATGTCGATAAGCATACACAGTTATTATTAAATTTTCCAGAGGAACATTACTGAATGTCCAGAGAAACATTCCTCTCCGTGTTCCTCTGGACAATATTGAAGTTTTTATAAAAACGTTATTATTCTATGTATGTATCGAAGAAGATTTACCAGAATAAATATTAAAAACCAATAAAATGGTTATTTGAGCTTCATGTAACCTAAACATTTTAGTGCAATACTCTATTGATTTTAATTAAAAAAGAAAACAAATTTCGTCAAAAACTGGTAAATTTCCAGAGGAACACAACTTGCCCCTATCACTTATTTTTTTCCATTTAATAACAATAAGTTGATATTTTTGTTTTGACTACTATATATATTATGAACATTTGTTTTTCTGACAAAATTAACACTGAAACTGGGATCATAGTAAGCTAATTTTTGTTTGTTCGTTTACGTGTCCAGACCATCTATAGGCACCCTCTTCAATAACTTGCAACCGTCAAAGCCCTGTCGTTTGCAGCCAAGAGGTCCTCTTTAGAGGAGGCTTACAAGGCTGGTGTGCCCATAAGTTTGCGTCTTTTGCTCTTCTCCATAATCGCACATCACACCCTGCACACCTTCCTGCAGTTCCCACCTCTGCATGTTCACCTTGAATCTACTCACGCCAGTTCTGAGTCTGTTCAGCCAGTTATCACTCATATTCTGTCGAAGAGTCAGTACCTACTCTGTGATCTAGATGATCTCAATGCAATATGTTATCTTGATGGAACATTCTTTTGACACAGTTCTTTAATGTAGTGTAGAGATATTCAATAATAAATTTCTTTAATTTTTTTGTTAAAAAGCTGGTTAGATTATAAATCTGCTGATTTTCAGTCAAAAAATGTCACTGGATCTAGCTACTTGGCTGTGCCAATGTAAACTTGACTTAACACAGAGTAGTCTAAACACGTTGGTAGGTAGATACAACACTACACATTCAAGAAGATGGATAATATTTTTTTATAACCCAAATGTAATTGAATTGCCCGAGGCGTTTACATTTTTTTCCTTCATTGTTAGAAGTGAAGGTAGATGGGAAGTACTGGTGGAATAATGTCATATTTTGACACTATTTAAAGATGCTGGAATTCCTCGCCCGAACGCTTTTGCTATACCTCCAAGATGTTTTTGACCCTCCATCTTCACGGATCTTAATAATTCTTATGTTTTGATCTATGTGAAATCTTAATATTTTTTATATTCATCATTTTATTGTATTTTTTGTGGTCTGCTCTCCTTATTTATTTTATTGGTGACTTAGTTTGAACCAAATTCACTGTTAATTTTCTTACCGATTTATGAACTGACTGAGTGGAACAATTAAGTTAACAAGAAACAATTCAATGGGAAAACAGTAACGATGTAAGGTATATTTAGAGATAGGTACTCAGTATAGGTTTTTTTCTATATTTCAATTTCTTAATATTTTTAATCAAACAACTAAATTCACTTGACATTGGTCATTTTGCATAGTAAAAAGGTGTTTTATGAAGAATATAGATTAATGAATTGAAAGAATGATAAACCTCTCATTTCTTTTCGATAGTAATTTTAAATCCTTAAACATAATAATAATAATAAGGACAATTTATAAAGCGCCGTTTAGTGACAACCGTGGTCACCTCAAGGGCGCTTTCAGTTTGCAAAAAAATAATTTAAAATTAGTCCTATAGCTAACACATTGAAAATGGTGAAACATAAAACTTTAAAAAATTCAATAAGTTAAAATTAAGTTAAAATTAGTCCTATAGCTAACACATTGAAAATGGTGAAATATAAAACTTAGAAAAATACCTAGAAATCACAAATTAATCTTGTTACATAATCCAGATGAAATTAATTTTTTTTTTTAAAAAAAAAAATGAATATGTCCTTGTTAAACAAGTACATATACATCTTCCTACGTTCCCTAAACTAAGCATAAATGCTTGTCCTATAGGTGAACGAGATCGGTCGAGGCAGGATTCGAACTCGCGACCACTGGATTACTAACCCAGCGCGCTAACCGCTCTGCCATCCACCCAATTATAAAAATAGTCGATTCAAAGTAAACTGGCATAATATTTAGTACACATTATATTATTGAACGGATGAAGGACAATCTGGATACGACTTGTGAGTTATGAATTTTTAATTTCTTCTTGAATTCATTGATATTTTCGGCACATCTTATATCCATTGGAAGATTGTTCCATGACTTTGGTCCACAAACGCCAAAAGATCGATATGTCAAGGAACAGAAAAACATCATAACGTTGGATTAAAAAATATCTTTTAATTGTTGCAAGAAATCTAAAATCTAATTATGACAATAATATCAGCATGCAATTTAAAGCGAGGCATGCAGTGGCTAAAAGATCAAAATCAAGACTTATCTCGCGAAATACTAAGGTCCTTATATATAAAACTCTTCTCCGAATAGTCCTGATATACGGAGCGGAATGTTGAGCACTGACTAAAAAGACGAAAAAATGTTATTGGTGTTTGAAAGGAAGATATTACGGAAAATCTTCGGCCCTACTTATCATGGAGGGGCCTGGAGAATACGGTATAATCATGAGCTAGAGGTAATGTACAACGATACGAAAGTAGTCCAATTTATTCAAATTCAGCGCCTACGTTGGCTTGGACATGTTTGCCGGATAGATCGTATTCCTAAAAAGGTATTATTATACACCTGTCCCGAAGGTAAAAGAAGTAGAGGTAGACCTAGGTTGAGATGGCTGGACGATGAACTGTGCGATATAAGAGAAATGGACCTGATAAATTGAAGAAGACTGGCGGTCGATGGAGAGGGATGGAGAAGATGTTTGGAGGAGGCCAGGGTCCGTAGTGGACTGTAGTGCCAGTGATGATGATAGGAACAAAAAACATCATAACATTGAATTGAAAATAATCTTTGAACTGTTGCGAGAAATCTAAAATCTAATCATGAGTTTTTTCTAAAAAAAGACAATAGAAATTAAAACAATAAAAGTTTTAGATCAAAGATATTCTTAAAAACTTAAATAAAATCAAAGATAAATTGTGAAATCATAACTCTCCGATAGCAAATTTAATAGTTGGGAGAAAAAAACCTTTAAAACTGTAACAAAGATTATCAGAGAGCTACAAGAACTTTGCGTGTTTTATGCTTTGAAATATTTGTTGTTGAAACGAACTAACTCGAAAATAACATTCTGGAGGTGGCCAACTTACGGAGGTAAAAGTTTCTTTTGTTGAGGTATAATTAAATTTAATGTTTGATAGTTTAAACAAGCATGAAATGCTTAAAAACTGTATTCTTATTCATTTGAGTCCTTGAGAATATCTTCTTTACTAAAGATTTGGGTATTTTTTTTGAAAATATAATTTAAGACACATGGACGATAAGTGAAACTATGCTTGATCACGTATCTTTAAAAAACATAACTATTGGTTTACTTTTAAGTCACTAAGATTACGTACTCTTTGCTACCTGGATGTGGCAAAAGACGCATGATAGTGTGGGGGATATAAGGTAGTCTATTATATATACCCCCACCAATCACAACCTGATTCAGTTCTCATCCAGAATTCTCGGGCCAGTCACATTTTATAAACGTCACCATGTAACCGAACACCAGTAGTTTTCATATCGTTCCACTATAGGTACCGAATTTCATTCCCACAATGGTGACCTCGACGTGAACTACCTACCTATAGATACGAGGATATATACCCCCAACAATCACAACCAGATTCAGTTCTCATCCAGCATTCTAGGGCAAGTCACATTTTATAAACGTTGCAATGTAACCGAACACAAGCAGTTTTTATATCGTCTCACTTATAAGATCATTAAGAAAAGTACGTAAATATTATAACAGTTGAAATGCATTGCTGAACTCTGTGAGATGTCATTTTGCCTATTGTATTTTCGATAACACGGCTCTTACGGGACACCCGAAAACGACGATAGCAGAAATGTGTGGAAGGACTATTCTAAGCTGGTGCCCCGTAGCTACCTCCATTTGTAAATTAAATATTTTCTTTAAAGTTGGTGGCCGACATGAACGAATTTATCATTTTTATTCAATTCATTTTGGCATCAAAACATTTTGCGGTTTCACAAAGAGACCATTCAATTAGTTTCCGACATCTTCTCTGCTCTTTCAACAACTCGGTCCTTATTCGCTCGCTTTTAGTTATGTCCTATATATGTATGAAATGCGAATCAAGAGTAAATGATGAATTCATATGTAAGCAAGGGGTTTTATGTAAAATTTCGCGAATGGCAAAAACGCCCCCGATGTGAAAGGTTGGGGCATATTCCGCTCAAAAGATCTGGTTGGGATGCTTTGTGCCATATTCGTGTACTACAAAATTTAGCAGATGGAAAGGAGGATGGAATTTTGTATTGTTGGAGGTACCTTACTCGAAAAAGTACATTATTTATGTCGGTGTGAAAAAATATATCACACGAATAACTTGCGTTTTAAATAAAATACTCGTCCAAATCGATCTAAACTGCCGTGAAGCACCGTCTAAGAATAGTGCTTCCACTATCTAGTATTATCATCGTTATCGGGCGTCTTGTTAAAGCCATGTAATCGAAAATATAAAAGACGAAATATGTAAAATTTGACAAATGGTACACAGAGTTTTTCACAGACTTGAGATCCGATACGACCGAAGTTTTCGCCAAGTTATCTCGACATTATCAAGGTCTAAATGACAGACATGCACGAGCACTAAAATCATATTGCTTCATAATATGATAACGGTTTTTTAGCCTAGTGAAGCAGTTATCTTTCGCATATATGTATGTGAAATTATTTTGTTTTATCTGTTTTAATAATTTTTCATACATCACATACATAGTGTTCAATGTCGGAGTTTTTGTCATATGGAAATATCTTTTGACCATCCATTGGTGAGGTAAATTATTTATAACCTACCAATTTATCTTTAAGATTATATAAACAAAATGATAGGCGAAGATTATTGAACTCCAGCCCATCGCTGTTCGTACAAACCAATCGAATAAATTCATTCGTGCGTCAGCCGTCTAACTGAATACAGTGTTAATCGAAGTTTTATTTATTTCGATCCTTGACATCACGAACAGCTGATAATCTTGTCGGCCTTCATGGCACAGTTGGTTAGGTATCTGACTGCTGAGTCAAAGGTTCGATTCCCGGTGGAGACACAGCTTTTAATTGTGTTTTAAGTCTGGATCTGTGAGACGATAAATATCGTAAGTCTACAGAATGCGGCAACTTGTTATTGGGTGCATGTTTAATTAATATTTGACATAGTACCTGTTAGTTGCCCGAGAAGCAATTTAAAATAAAAAAAATATAATAAAATTAGACAAATCCTACGCTGCTTCCTTCAAATATTAACAATATTGTCAGATGTGTGGGTGGAGTTACATTGATTTTACAATGTTGTCAAATATGTGGTTAGGTCTAAGTATAAAATATTTGGGCTTAATTTTCCCTACTATTTTACTTGTAATGGTAACATAAAATATTTATACTTAGGAAGCATGTTTCAGCGTGATGGAAGATTGGAAAAAGATATTGAAACGAGAGTAACGGCAGGTAATAGAGTGAATGGTGCATTAAGACCGGTAATGGCTGACCCAATTATTTCGAGGCAAGCAAAGCTCGCGGTACACAATGGTATCGTCGCACCGACTCTAATGTATGCTAGTGAGACACGGACATGGCAGAAGACGCATGAAAGTAGAATTAACGCGGTTGAAATGAGGTCACTAAGACGAATGTGTGGTAAAACGATGTATGATAGAATAAGAAATGAGGATATTAGACGAGAATGTATGATTGAAAGAAATATCGTAAGTAAGATGAAAATAAATGCCCTAAGGTGGTTCGGCCACATAGAAAGAATGAGTGATGACCGTCTGACAAAAAAAGTATACAAGGCTGATAAAAGAGGAATGAAAAGTAGAGGTCGGCCAAGAAAGAGTTGGCACGATCACATAAATGGGATTTTGAAAGATGGAGATGTTAGAAGTAAGAATAATAGAAGAGCGTGTATGAGACGATGTATGGACGTGAATGAAGCGAGGAATGTATGTCAAGAGAGAGGAGTCTGGCGTTCGGTTCTCTCTGCCTACCCCATATAGGGAAATGGCGTGATGGTATAGGTATGGGTAACATAAAAAAGTTTATCGAAAGTTCGATGCTATGCCATGCTACATAAAAAAATATCGGACCGAATAAGAAATGGGGAGATACGTAGAAGCTCAGGAGTAACAGACGTCGTTGAAAGAGTGGCTAAGCTCTAGTGGTCTTTTGCGGGACACCTTGCTAGACTTCAAGACCAGAGATGGACAAAAACGATAGTAGAAAGGAAGCCCCCCACGCGACGGTCTTATGATATAAGAAAGTGGTTGATGATTGGATGCAAAAGGCGGTAGTTTGAAGCTGGTGATTGGATACAGAAGACAGATAGATATGAGGTAGACCTACGTTCAAAAGTGGACAGAAATTGCATAAGTTAGTATTTTTTAAAGAAATTGATGGAGAAAAAAAGCGACCATCTGTAATATTGTAATTTTAATGTTAACAACGTTTTTATAAGTGGAATTTATTTCTCTCTGACATACATGGAGCACTTTATGTTAATAACAATTAAGTACTTCAAATAATAACACTCAATAATTAATATTACCATTTTACGCTTCCACTAAAGAATTAGCAAATTAATACGTAAATTGTAAATTATTCATCGATCCAGATACTTAAAATATCAAAGGATTAGGCTCTGAGGAATTCTCTATAATTCCTATCAACACTACTGATTCCCTAAAATTATCGTTTAAAAAAAATTTAACGATAGATCGAAAATTTCTAAATTAAGGCTAAACGATTTTGGAGTAATGCCAGGGGTTGACATAATGAACGGTAATATTATTATTTTACGAAAACTCTAAAGTCTTTTAATCTCGTTACCCAAAGCTGTATTATTTCTAATTTTTATGATATTACTAGAATTTGGAATAGCCACGTCGCGAATGTATGTTATTTTTTTTTTAATTTTATCATATATTATTATATCGGGTCTGTTATGTTAAATTGAACGCTCAGTTTACATTATTTTATCGTAATAAATATAAATATAATTATATTTCTCAAAATGAAATCTGTATGTATTCATAATATGGTTTTATGTTTTTCGCGCCAATTAATTCATAGTCATTAACTAAATTTTGATGTATTATTTTAGTTATGCAATTATCAAGAATATATATAGTATTATTTTTTATATATTTGTTTTATTTGTTTATGAAACATCAAGTAGGTACGTGGGTATTTATTATAATTTAATACAAAAAATGATAAAATATTTACCATAATGGAAGGTTAGATTATGACATGAAGAAAATCCCCTAAATGGCCAACGTCTTAGGAAAACATAATAGAAAAGGGGTAAAAAACGTTGATGTAATGGTTTCAATATGAAAATGTATTCGATCAATTCAAGATGTTATGTAAATATTTGGGAAAATGGATTTCCTTACAACGCATATGACTTGTGAATCAAGAAACCAAAATACTACAAAATTCAGTTTTATTTATGAAGCATACATACATAACAGCATAAGGTCCAATTATATTTTAGTCTCCACTGCACTATGGAATCATGTGGAGTTACATGTTTCACCATTCCTAGCATATTATTTCTTAAAATTTGCTAAGATTGTCGTCAGACTTCGTGAAACTAATTAATTTCAGACACATTATGAAATAAACTGGGTAAATTTATACCTTAAATCATTAATAATATGTAGGTATAGTATTAATTAAAAAAATAATCAGAGACCATATTTGTCGTTGGCTGAAGCAGATTAGTAGAAAAAGATCTGCTTTGGTACTCATGGATCTAGACGTTTAGAGTTTTTCATCCTGATATTCGTCGTCCTGTGTGGACTGTATATGTAAAAAAAATCAATCTTATGATCGATGAACAACTATAGGAATTTTCTAGCACTGCCTCAAAACAGACTGGGTCTGTGTGTAAAAAAATATAATAAGGTATACGTAACATGTAGATATTGTTATTGTTATTTTGTACTTTCGTAATTTTTGTACCATTGGAAATAAATTATTCATATATTCATTCATTCAGTACGCACCATATGGTTAATGTAGTCATATTTAAATGGGTCGAGGGCAGAGCGGTTAGTGCATTGGGTTTACAATCTAGCTGTCGCGAGTTCGAATGCTGCCTCGACCGATTTCGTTCACCTATAAGACAAGCATTTATGCTTATTTTAGGGAACGTAGGAAGACGTATATGTACTTTTTTTAATAAGGACATATTCATTTGAAAAAAATATACTTAGAAGAATTTTTATTTTTTTATTCTGAACTGACGCATGAAAGGCTGTTATATTGGTTTGTCGGAACAGCAATGGGCTGGAGTTCGTTGATCTTCGAGAACTGTCCATTGTCCATGCTATGCATTGCATGTATTATGCAGGAGCGCAGCTGTAATATGAACACCAACTACATCATATTCTTAATTTCTGTCCTTTCAATACAATATTTACATATTCATTCCTTTGCTAAATTTATATTTCATTGTACCTACTTATTTGCCTTAATGTCTTTTGGGTATTCTATTTTTCTTGGTTCTACCCCTTTCTTCTCTTTCATTCGTATCCTCGTTTTGAATCTATATATCTTCATCACAATTGTGTACCATTCTGACGATGTGAGGCTTCGAGGGATATCGGTGAATGGATGTCGCGCTTGCGAACTAAATTAAAAAGAATGAAAAATTATATATAATTTTTTTCATCATAATATTTAGAAAAGCTATGTATAATTTTTTAACAGATTTTTAATTATCTCAATAGAGACGAAGTTGGAATATTTATTGTAGGAGAACCGGGAAATCAAGGCACCTACAGGGCTTACGACCTGTCATCGGCTGGCAGGTCGTAAGCCCTGTAGGTGCCTTGATTTCCCGGTTCTCCTACAATAAATATTCCAACTTCGTCTCTATTGAGATAATTAAAAATCTGTTAAAAAATATCTTTGACTCCCGACAGGAAAAAAATCCAATATTTGCGCATATGCAATAATAAAAATATATTCGATTGCTATGTATAATGTTGATTTTCTCATAAATCATGACTATAAACCCAGTGAAAAAAAACACAAAACCTTGCTTATTTTTAATTTTATATTGACAAAAGCAAATTTAATATCAAAATTTGTACACATCCATCATTATTACCTCATCGCTTTTATGTGTTATAAAAAAATGTTTTTCCTTGATAATATTTCAAAAAGATTATTGATGTTATACAATTATTTAATTCCAAGAATGTATTTCTTTGTGCAGAGATTAACAAAAAAATGAATTTATTGCTTACAAAATCTCAGTTTTTTTCACTGTAGATACCTACATCTTCTCTCATTCTTGTTTTTATTACAGAGGCCTAAACGTTTTTTTGATAGATTAATTAAATTTTATTATGAACGTTAAAAGAGCTTAAAAATTCTAGGTAGAATATTAATGAAATAATATTAAACAGTACAAGAAAAGATTATTTAGATAATAATATGTTTGCATACGGACATTTTGCACAAGGTTGTCCAAGAACGAATGAACATGTTTGAGACGATGTATGGATATTGATAAGGCAATGGATGTGTGGCAACACGATGCATGGCAACTATACAAACAATATGGAAGCGTCGATTTTCGATGGAAACGGCGGGACCAATATCGACCATCGAACATTCCAGAAAACAATGTGGAGAAGCGTTAAAAGCAGAAGACTTGCCAAGGACATGACAAGCAGTGTCAAATTAACTTCTCTTTCATTCTTGTATTCCGTGACAAATATTCTTCTTCTATTTTGTGTCCGGCTAAGCTCTACCACTCCAATAAGCAGCGACTGACATCGCGTTGTCGTTTGTCATAATCAGATCTCCAGGACTACAGACCACTCCCATCAGTGGGCACATCAACAAGTGGATGTCATCCTGGGTTGCGCCGCATTCGCATCGGGTGTCATCTGATGCAGACAGGTACCCCCACCTTTGCAGGTTTTTTTTTACATCTGGTGACGCCAACCCTGAGTCTATTGAAGGTGACAAATATTGATATTTTAATGTTAAAAGATTCGAGAATCCTTTCATTTTTCTATGTTTACTCTACAAATTTGAACCTTGTACCTTTGTTTAAAAACATCCTAAATATTAATTGATCAAATTAATATTTTTATTAATAAAATAAATTAGTTAACATAAGTGAATTGGTATAATATGTATTTCCGATCTAGCTGGACTAGTTCGCAACTGCACATCGAGAGATCACATCCGAGTATTTCACTTGAAACAAAGACAAACACACCATATACACAAATATATCAGATGCATAGCAACATATATCGATATCTGCACTTTCCAGTTTTCAACGCCAATCCTCTTTAAATCATGTATGCCGTCCATCCACCTCAGCTTGGGTCTCCCCACACCTCCCCTCCCCCTTCTGTGGGGTTCGGCCTTTCTCCATTTTCTGAACGTCCCAATGACTGTTTGAACTCTGTAAAATAAAAATAATATGTCATCAATTCAATCTCTGGCGTGATTTTTCATTTCAGAACTATAGAAACCATAGATTGTCGACCTTCGTGGCTCAGTTGGTTAGGTACCTGACTGCTGATCCGAAGGTCCCGGGTTTGATTCCCGGTGGAGACACAGTTTTTAGAATTGTGTTTTCCGTCTGAATCTGTGAGACAATAAATATCGTGTCTCCAGAATGTGGCAACTTGTTATTGGGTGTATGTTAAATAAACATTTGACATAGTACATGTTAGTTGCCCGAGAAGTTATACAAAAATAAAATTAAAAAATGCCGTTCGTTTTTCTCTGCCTACCCCGTGAGTGACATGGTGATTGGTGAAAACATATGAAAAATGTACCAAAAACACATTTATATAAATGGCTAGACTAGTCTTTTTATGAACATAATATGTAATTGTAGTACCGACATTGACTCAATGTTCAAATAAACTCAAACTTAAAAATAAATATATAAATATGGAAAGGGAATGGACATGGAAATAAGGATTATCTTCTATTTCGGGGACGTATCAGGTTCCCCGACGTTGGCAGTCACATATTTCGGACAGTGCGCAGCAGTTTTCCATAGGTCTGAATACCTGTCGAGTAACATTGTGTACAGGTGTACTCTCCCTTATATAGTCTGGTGTTAAGGGTGGCGAGTTCAATGTCCGCGAACTCTCCAGAACCTTCCGCTGTATTGACATACCGCTGTAGCGGCTTATTGTCGCACGCTCGACACCGATGGCAATGAACTCGGCCTAGCGATAAACAAATATTCTTGCTGTCACTAGGCGCGCGCGACAGAGATTTCTCGAAGTGGTCTGCCACAAGTCTAACAAATTACCACTATACCACGAAGTCGGCAAGGTTAACTTTTTTATATTTTAACCAAAATACATGATTACAATTAATATTAAACAATGTAGGCGTATTTTGACCTCCTCAATGATATGTATTTATCAAAGTAATATACGGGCCAAAGCGTGTTACATATTAAATAATACATTAAAATCAGGTTCCTACATACATTATTACATAATGTATTAGGAAGCCTCACATGTTCTTGTTTCTAGGTAAATACTTCAGAAACCAATTTCGCGAAACCTTTACAAGATACATTACGTACATACTTCTTACGTCAGTGGTGTAGGATGAATGGTAAACGAATTCTGAATTATCATCAAATTGATTTGTCAAAATTTTCATTACAATTAAAAATTATGATATGTCGGGCCCGCCCGAGGAAGGGATGGCACGACCATGTGAACGATATTTATTTATTTATTTATTTTAATCTTCATGTACATAAAATTAGTACACTGGCGGGCTGTTTACCTAATGGCAAGTTCTTCCAACCAACCAGAGTAAATATTAAATATACAAAACAAGAAAAGTAATATAATAAAAGAAAAAAAACAAAGAACATAGCATATAAGAACAATTCATAGCAATGATAGGAAGACTAAGGGATAAGGAAAGGAAGAGGAGAGGACGATGTAATCAGGTGTTGTCAGATAAATATTTTTGCTTTAGCCTTTTCTTGAAGATGTTTAGTGAGATAGACGACGTAATATCAGGACTTAGGCACAGATAATATAGAAGTAAACTTGACTTAGGCTATTCCATGAAGAGCTAAAAAATCAGAACTATGAATAGGGATAGACAGCAAAGCACGTTCAGCAGATCGATTTATATTATTTTAAAAAATATTGTTGCAAGTGGTTTATAAGTACCCAACTGGCGACATTATTGATATGTTGTTTTGTATAATATTATTTTTGAGTCATTTATGTCTGTCAAAAATGTAAATTTATTTAACCTCGATACTGGTTTATCCTAGTGAGGTTGAATACATTATATGTATACCTAATATTAATTGTACTCAAAAATTGCAAGATTTTTATAAATAAATAAATAAATATTCTGAAAGACCTTAATATAAGAAGCGTGAACATGTATGAGACGATGCATGAATGTTGACGAGGCAATGGATGCATGCCAGGATGATAAAATGTGGCGATCGGTTCTCTCTGCCTACCCCACGAGAGATGTGGCATGATTATATGTATATGTGTGTGTATAATAAAAAAATTAAAAAGCTAGCGATAGCAGAATTTAATTTGGGAGTAAAGAGTAACCGTCTTACTTATAAACGTAAACAATCTATAGTACTTGGTAATAGAGCGTGACCAACGCAAAAGTTTACTTATAAACCGTGACTGTCTTTACTAGCCTTTATTTCATAGACGTCAAGTTAGGACAGGTCGAGAGGTTGTTTAACGTGTCATACCAAATATTTCAAAATGGCGGATCTTTCACATAATATTATGACCCGACGCATATTTGAGATTGACAGAAAAATTTAATAACGTTTAATAATAACGTTTTTCCTTGTTATTCTTCATCGCAATCGTGTTTAAATTGATTCTACATACGTGAATTCATGTAGAATCAAAAGTGGGTTACTTTTAATTATAGACATAATTTAAAGTGAGGTTATAAATATATATTTTGTGATTGAAACGTCAAGATTCTCAAACAAGTAACTTATGGAGTGAATTTGCAATAGTGAAAAAATGTACAACTCCGTTCTATAAAATGAGGTTATTAATATATGGCATTTTTTAAATGATAACTAATTTACATATACGTCAAAATTCAAAATGGAATAAGATAATTCTTTGAAAAGTCTTTCTACAAACTTCTCAATATCCAACTCAAATTAAAGAAAAGTAGTGGAGTTATATGACATCGTTTTCATCGATAAGCTGATGGAAAGTAGGCTGTATGGTTCTTAAATATTCGAAGAAAACCGCCAGAAAACATATGTAACACCGCACTGGACTTTCGAGTTGCCGCCAAAAGACCAAAAGGACGTCTAACAACACGATGGAAAAACTTGATGGCAGAGGATATGCGGGCATATGGAGGATATGACAGGAGAGGGGAAAAGCGAAAGAGGAGGGAAAGACAGAGAGAGAATGAGAATATTAATGTGTACCAAAACATACATAAATTAAATGGAATGCGAAAGGGAACTGCTGTGCAGGGACAGATTTTTTTTCTATTATCATCTACACACACCTGTCGGTGTGGGATATGCCGTGATAGCATGTGGTATTTTTATGTTTGTTAAACAAGTTATTAACAAGCAAGCCAGCTTTTGTGCAGGACAACGTCTGTCGGGTCCGCTAGTTCATAATAAACTACTATTTCAAATAACTTTCGTTGTATATCGAGTTGTAAATTTGTGGGATATTTTTTAAAGAAACTCATCCTTGCAAAGTTTTTAACAATTGCTTAATTACTTATAAAGTGGCATTCAGTCCATTCTTTCATATATTCGTGTAATATAATTGACTTAGCTAGCTCTCATTCATAGCTTCCAATATAAGGTGAACTCCTTCAGTTTCTATGCATACTTGAGTAAGCATTGAATTAATCACAAACTCATAATATAAACTCAACAATATTATAAACCTGTGTTGAATATTATAACCAATTCAACAACAGTTAGACGAACTATCCACAACTCGAGATGAGTTTATGAAATTTCACAAACTTAACCAACAAAACAATTACAAACATAAATAATTTGATCAATAGTACGTGAATTTAGAAATACTTTTTGAAAGGAGTGCTTTGAATGACTTTGGAGTAGCACACGTGCCCAATTCATCATTTTGAAAAGAACTTAAGTTTAATTTAATAATAAAACAATACCTCTTTAAACTCCACTTGTGCGATGAAAAAGGTCGTGCAGAATGGAACAGAATGAAAAAAAAGATGACTGCAAGACTCGTCACTCCAGTCCAATCTCAATTGATACCTTCTGCCCTCTACCAGGTTCACGCCGTTTCTCAATCTTGTCAATCATACATACATACCATTACGCCATTGACCCTCACGGGGTGGCAGAGAGACATGTTTGACACATATTCATCGCCTCGTCAACATTCGTACATCGTCTTACACATGTTTGTGTGTTGTTCACGCTTCTAACATTTCCGTCTTTCAAAATACCATTCACATGGCCGGCGTGCCATTCCTTCCTCATTCCATCTCTCATTTCATTCCTGTCTGCAATGTATATTTTCTTCGTTCGGCGTTCCTCATTCATTTTCGCCATGTGATTAAACCATCTCAATGTGTTCAGTTTCATTCTGTAATAACATCTTCCTTCATCTTACATTACTTCCTCATAGCCTCATTTCTGAACCTGTCATACATCGTTCTATTACAGATTCTTCTTAGCGATGTCATTTCAGCTGCATTCATTATTCTGCTTACGAGCGATTTTTTCCATGTCAAGGTTTAACTTGGATACGTCAAGGTTGACACTAAGATATCGTTACGAATGGCAACTTTAGCATCCTTTGATATGTTGTGATCATTCATATCTGGTCTAAATGCTCCATTCACCCTGTTTCCTGCCTTAACTTTTCTTTCGGTTTCCTTGTCAATCCATTCCGTTGAAACACGCTTCCCAGTCCCCAGATAGACATATTATACGTCGACTTGCTCGAGCCATTTGTACTCTACTTTTATCGTAATGCCAATCAGCAACAATAAATTGTAGAACTTCATATTTTGGGCCACGCCGGACCCAGATAGGAGGCTATGCGATCTTTACATATTTCAAGAGTTTTCTGCTGTTGTAAGCTCATTCGCGGTCATTAGCAATTTAAAAAATATTTTTAATTCCAGCTTCGTTTAATTGCTACGACATTACGACTTTTAACCTAATCAGGCAAATTGTCAACGAATTTAATTGATTTTTGCTCGAAATTTTTTAACTGTGATTTATGATTTTCTAAATTGTCTTCCTTGCAAATCCCCACTTTGGGGGCAGCAGTTAAGTTGAAAATAATTGGAGATAAATCCGAGGGAAATATTTTTTGATGGTTCATCGGGGGTGGTCTTTTGGGGTTTTAGAGGGTTTGAAATATCTGTACCCTTGTTTTGTGAGCAATTAGGATATATTATTTCGCTACCTACAGACCTCCCGATTCCCCAGATTCATAATAACTATTTAATTACTGGAAACCCAACATATTATACATTGCTTCTATCATAATATATCAGCGTTTTTTAATTTTTAATGTTAACAACTTCGAGATACGTATTAACAAAATTAATTTTATGTTTCGGAGCAAAAGTATTTTAACAAAATACAAATCCGATATCCAATATATTTGGAGGTACAGTAAAAAATATGCCTTCTTCTTTTTCTTATCCGAGGCCTTGAGTCCTGTTGTTGGCAGAGTAACTGTTGTCATCTTCCTTCGGATCTACAATGCAGCACTATATGAGGGATCCTGAATGCCAGAAGAAATTATCTGTCTCAGGATAAACCCTTCTCACAGAAACTCAGTATGGAAAAACCCTTGGGAATTATCATTAAGAGGAATTCACCATTCCATTGGGAATGTTTAAAACTTGTTACTCTGTTCATCCCCGGAGCGGCTGCTCGTATGGTGACACAAGAAACCACCAAGAGGCCAACCTCAAACATGGGGTCCGCCGAATCGAAGCTTGTATCATGTACCGAAAAGCAGCTAGTGATGGGCTTCCCCTTTCCCCATAATACTTGTGTTGGTGATTCAAAAATGACCCTTAACCCCATCTGATGCCCTATCTTATTAACGGATTTGCCTCGGGGTACCAAACTAGACATAATGACTTGAGAAACAACAACAAAACAGAGAATAAAAGTCTTGTGTACGCCCAATAATGACGTATATGGAATAGAATACAGGGCAAACACAACCACAACACAGAGCCCACTGAGAGTGTAGGAAACGAGAACTCTCCGAACAATAAATAGCAGGACATAAGCATAGAGATAGTGAGGAACGAGAAAGTCTTTAAATGGAGTGGCAAAGAAGAAGATATTGGAACGCGCATGTAAACAGAAAAATACATATGACTATCTATCTTTCTTAGCTTTTATCCCACATGATGGTGAGATCAGCCTTCCTAACTGCGCTTCTTCAATTTGTCGTATCCTGAGCAACGTCTTCAGAGACATTACACGCCCGCATATTCTCTGCCACCAAGCCCTTCCATCGTCTTTTAGGACGCCCTTTGGATCTTTTGCTGGACACTCGATATTCCAGGGCCGTGATACATAATATGTTTTCTTGTGGGTTTCTTCGATTATGTATGTCCAAACCATCTCAGCCTACATTCCATCAGTTTGTCGAAGACGTCACCTACTTCCAGGATACCTCTTTTCATCATCTTCATCTTGGCTATTTGCACTGACTGAACTTGCCTTCGTGTGATGGCCCAGGTCTCGCTAGCATATGTCAGCACAGGTCTGATCATCGTTTGATGACATACCATTTCATGTTCACTGGCATTCGCCTGTCACAGAAAACACCAGTTTCTACATCGAACAGAAAAATATGACTTAGTAACTATTATATTTATAATTTTACGATTCATCAAATACAACTTCCTCAGATGGCATAACCATGTGAACAAGGAAAGATGAGAGGGCTTATCAATCGAAAAGCATGTATGAGAACATGCATATTATGTAGATGTAAAAGAAGAAATGATTGTATAGACGAATTCTTAGTCATTTACATATTTTGAAGTATGAACGGATATGTAGGTTTTATATTTCTGTAAAATGAAAATCTTCTTTATGCATAATTCGTATGTAATTTCATTTTATTTGGTTTACATATTTTTAATGTTTTGTTTCAGAAAATTCCAATAATACGCATTTTCATACGCATTATGAACATTTGATTACCTTTGAATCTTTTGTTTCAAACAAAAGATGTAAAAAAAATCTAATTGCTTTAACCTCGACAAAAAAAATTATGTACCATACTGATACCATTGTACATATCTGCGTGGCTAAAATCTTCGCTGCGTGGAAACAACCAGAATATTAGATTGTTGATAGGTAAGTATGGATGGGGGAATGAAATCTTGTTAATTTTGAAATCTTATTAGACGCTTGAAGATTTATCCCAATAATTCAGAACCCATAGCCTTTTGAATGTTGCAAATGAGCTTATCTTATTATTGTTACTGCGTGTGTTGTGTATTTTCTTTGAGGAAATTCAAAGCATAAATAAGCAGATTAAAATACTTGAATATCCTACCTTTATTTGTAACTTGTATTGGCGGGTATATTGCCTAACGGCTATATCTTCCAACTAACCACAGTTATGACACAGAAATATGGCAAAAATAAAAAAAAAAATGAAGATTTTGAAGATTCTTCAATGAGCACTTCGAAATAGTTCTGTTCAACTCCTCTATAAATAATATTAAATCAAAACTTTTCTCACAATAATTATTCATATATGAAATTATCCCTCTCCTTCTGCACTCCTTATTGTCTCTTAGCTCCCTCCTACCTCATCCTGTGTACATTACTCTTTTAATATAATACTTACTTCTTACATATATACCTTATATTTATTTTTACCTGTTTACTCTATTGTGGAAACATATTATTGGCATAATTGTTAATATTACATTATTATTAATACGAGTTTTGTTTTATTTTTACCATATTTTTATAATGGCCAAGAGGCCGTGTATGTAAAAATAAATAAATAAATAAATACTATATTAAGCTGTTTGTTTCCTAAATATAAATAAATAACAGAAGAAAAATAATAAAGAAAAAGACAAAAAAAAGATTGAATGTTGACAGTTCATACCAATGAAATAAAAACGAAGGGATAAGGAGAGGAAGAGGAGAGGAAGAATAAATCAGGAATTATCAGATAGATATTTTTGTTCTAGCCTCCTTTTGAATATGTTTAATGGGATAGCCGACGTAATATCAAGGTTTAGACTATTTCATAGCCTTATATCTGTGTTCTCGTCTATAAAATTTTCTAGTGCCTAAAATAAACAAGATAGAGTTTATCCATCAGAGGCCCCAAAGATTCTTAACTATATTACGAAATATGTGTTAACTATATTACGAAATATGTGTTAACTATATTACGAAATATTTGTTAACTATTTATTTATTTAATATTGCTTCTCGGGCAACTAACAGGTACAATGTCAAATATTAATTTAACACGCACCCAATAACAAGTTGCCACATTCTGGAGACTTACGATATTAATCGTCTCACAGATCCAGACTGAAAACACAATTAAAAACTGTGTCTCCACCGGGAATCGAACCCGGGACCCTTGGCTCAGCAGTCAGATATCTAACCAACTGAGCCACGAAGGCCGCCAATGTATACTATATTACGAAATATGTGTTAACTATATTATTAACCCATTTAAGCCTAGTGATCCGATTTTGTAACACTAGACTCGTTGCAGATTTTTCTTTTTTACTTGTTAATATCAACAACACATGACGTTAGAAGTATCAAGTGGGTGATAGTGTTAGTGTACCTTGCTTTTGGTTAGTATTTGAACGTGCATAGACCTGTAATGACGTCACAATATATTTAAAAACATTGACGTATAATATTGGACGATTGCAGCAACGTATTTTCCAACTTAGGTAATTATTACTTTTATTCTTTTTTCCTATGAATACAATTTTTGCTATTACTAATCTACTTTATATACGCTACCGTGTTATAGTCACAATATACAGAAATTATTGATATTGTCGTTATTATGGGTTTATAAAGTTGGGTGTTCCGATTTTAAAACACTAGGCTTATACATATCACATTCAATGCTGCACGGTAGTGAAGAAAGTTTAGATTGATGTTTATTTATTTTTCTATTTTAGTTACAAGTTTATTATATTTAACAAAATATAACTTATATATAATATCAAATAAAATAATAAATATAGTAATGTACTAAATTTAAAACATTCATACGTCGAAGAGCTCTAATATTTTTTATTTATTTTAAGTTAAAACAGGCCTTCTCCAAGATGTCGAAGGGCTTATCGTTATATGAAATTGTGGAAATGCTAGAAACAGAAAATAATATTAGAACAAGGGCTATAATTATCGAACAGCCTGAAAACGCAACAGCGCCAATTTCAGATGAAGATTCTGGAGACGAAGAGGGTGGAACGATAAATAATCCAACTGTCGATTTGTTCAGGAGAACTTTGTTCTCTTAACATATCGACAATGTATCAAGCCAGAATACGCGAGAATTGTATGGAGAGGTCTACTTTTTTCACGGCTTTTCCAACTTTGAAGTCAAAAAACACCAACTTAGAGGCTTCGCAGCATATATGTTCCATACACGGATTTACTCAGAATTCGGAGTAGAACATTTCGTGTGTCTGTGTGTGTGTGTGTGTGTGTGTCTGTGTGTCTGTGTGTCTGTGTGTGTGTCCGTCCCCCCCTTATAACTTTTGATCCGCTCAATTTACAGAGCCTAAAATTTCAGAATATATAAACAGTTACAGGCCTACAAAACTTTTATACTCGGAATTTTGAATTTTTGTTTCAGTCAGGGGTTATCAACTTTTGAATTTTTATTTTATTTTTCCATATATCTCAGAAACCATAAAAGCTAGAACGCTGAAAATTGGTATAAACATAGACAAATACAAAATCTCAAATTATTTTATTCAAAAAAATTCCAGGGTTTCTCAAACATTTTTTATTAAGAAAAGTATTTTTTTTATGATAAATTTATGAGTTTAACTGCCTATATTTCCATTTTTTTTTAAAATATCGAAAAAAGCTGAAACACCCCAACTAGATAATTTAATTTTATATAAAAAATATTACCATTGTAGCAGTACATCTCAAATTTTTTTTAACAATTTTTATAAAAATTGAATTTAGTGACGACATCGCTTCATACAATTTGTATGGTAGTCACCTATACACAATATCAAAGAAGACTTAATAGTTTGATACTTCATCTCTAAACATACAATATACATATACCATCATGCTGTTTTCATATTCCGGGTAGGAAAAAAAGACTGACCTCCATACTATCCTATCTTGACTACCTAGGTACATGTGTTGTATAGAAAACTAAATATCATAAAATAATAAATAATTTGTATTTATGGGTTTATAGTTTGGTACATATTCTTCAACTATACATACCATCGCTATCGACAGTTGGATCTCATGTGTTACATGCAACTAGTCTACAAGGTTCTTTGAAAAAAATGCTAAATATCAAGCATCAATACGAGGAAAGAAATGGTATTCGAGCCCTTTGTTCTTCTGTTTCGAATTAATTTTACTAAATGCTTGGCAATTACACAAAACATTTGCGGAAAAACCTTTTTTTGAAACCAAAGATCTTTTGGAGTTTCGTCGCCGTATAGCGTCTAATTATTTGGAGACCTACGGTCATCCTGCAGAGACTGGAAGAATGGGAAGACCATCTCAGAAGTGCAATATGGGTTCAAGATATGATGGTCTGAATCATAATATAGTAAACCAAAATAAGCAAACACGTTGCCGTCAATGCCATAAAAACACATTTAAATGTGAAAAATGTAATGTTGCCTTGCATGTCAAAAGTGCAATCATATATCATCATAAGTAGTTTTTTTTAATAGTAATTTTTGTAGTACCTAGTTATAATAATGCTAAGAAAATAATATTTTATAGTAATAATATTTTAATAATAATATTTTTATAGTATCTAGTAGTAGTCACCAAATAATTATGAAAAAACAGTATATTCTTCTAATGTCATAAAAATGTAGTCCATGTGCCTAGTGATCCGATTTCGGAACACCTTATTTCTCAAAAACTAGAAACAATAAAAAAAAAGTTACTTAAAATTTTTTTTTTTACACCATTTCATGTAACATATATGAATTTCAGGAAAAAAATCGCAAAAAAAAACCTTAGGTCTAAATGGGTTAAATATGTGTTAACTATATTACGAAATATGTGTTAACTATATTACGAAATATGTGTTAACTATATTACGAAATATGTGTTAACTATATTACGAAATATGTGTTAACTATATTACGAAATGTGTGTTAACTATATTACGAAATATGTGTTAACTATATTACGAAATATGTGTTAACTATATTACGAATTATGTGTTAACTATATTACGAAATATGTGTTAACTATATTACTAAATATGTGTTAACTAGGTCTCTGGTCTAGGCGATATTTATTACTTGTTATTGACAAAATATAGAAACTTATTGCATCAATATTTCTTGATGCAAAATGTCAATTTTATTTCCCTATAAGATGTTATTATTATTTTATCAATTACTCTTTTATTTTGAATTTATATTTAGTTTCATGGCTTATTTTTCAACTGTTTTTATGTTTCATTCTTTTTTAATGACACTTTTGAATTAACTTTATACCTAGGTATATAATTTATATATGCTATTTTTGTTTCTATTTGTTTTTGATATTTGTTTCTTAAAAAATGTTTAGATATAATATGCAAAAAATGTTCTGGTAGATATTTCGTACATTTATACATCTCTTTTTGTTTTATTTTATAACTAGCCTTTATGTCCCGCCGTTGGCCAAGAATGTAAAACTGTGAAGGAATAAGCAATCGTTTTTATAATATTGTCACCCAATTATTTTGCAATATCGGACTATGAAAAGTGGTTTGAAATTTGATTGAGTTTAAGAATTGTAAAATGTTCAAGTGATGGCCACAACCCATTCTTTTTTATATATTGCTATAAAGTGTGAATGAAGTATAATATACAATTTCTGCACGCATGGACTACGCGAAATGGTTTTAAATATGGCAGTTTATCAACGTTGTACACAACCCCCATTTTTAAATATTATCATCGAAAACAAATTGTAATATATACCTATTGAAAATTTAGTAATTTTGGATGTTGGAATGTGGTTTAAATTTGATTAAATAATGTACTGAAAAGATCTAGTGTTGGTCACATCCCATTCGTTTTTATATTTTTTCATCAAGTGTGCATTATATTTTTGCACAATTAGACTGATAGACTTAAAATTGACACAAAAGTCTACATTAACGAAGAAGAAAAAGACTTAAACTATAATAAATAGTTTTTAATTTGAATATAAACGTTGTGAAGAGTTCAGTAATGGCCACAACCCCCATTATTTAAATATCGTCAACGAAATCAAATATGAAGGTGTTGAAAATTATTCAAAATAGGATGATATAAATGGTTTAAATTTGATTAAACAAAAGTATTGAAAATATTCTAGTGCAGGTTACATCGTCACATCCCACATCCCATTCGTTTTTACATATGTATTTTCATCAAGTGTGCATATTGTTAATAATATTTCTGCACAATAGACTATTAGACTTAAAACTAACCCAAAAGTCTAAATAAAAAAGAGAAGAATAAGTATAAGACTATAAGAAATAGTTTGTATAAAAAACTATTTCAATGGTCTACATAAAATAAGAAAAAATACATAAAATAGAAGAATTAGACTATTGGAAATAGATTGCATAAAAACTGACTAAAAGGTCTACATAAAAGAAGAAGAAGATTAATCCATAGGAAATAGTTTTGTATAAAATTCACCAAAGTTCTACATAAAATAAGAAAACGAAGAAAAAGAATTAGACTCCACGAACGGTCGCTTCAGACCCTTCAGTACCTCCCATCCCTTCAATCCATCATTACGTCCCTTCCAATCAGGCCCTTCAGTACCTCCCGTCCCTTTAGGCCCTTTTATACCTCCCATCCCTTCAGGCCCTTTAGTGCATCCCTTCCCTTCATTACATCCCGTCCCTTCAGCCGCTTAAGAAAAGTTTAAATCCAGAAACCATCCTGGAAGAACCGCGAAGAGATGAAAGGACCTTCTTTTCCCAGGATACTCCACCTTCAAAGGTAAAATGACTAAATACACGAAGAAGAAGAAGAAAAAAGTTTAAATCCAGATACCTGCGAAGATATGGAAGGAAAATTGGACCTTCTTTTCCCAGGATACTCCACCTTCAAAGGTAAAATGACTAAATACACGAAGAAGATGAAGAAAAAAGTTTAAATCCAGATACCTGCGAAGATATGGAAGGAAAATTGGACCTTCTTCTCCCAGGATAGTCCACCTAAAATGTCCAGGTAAAATGACCAAATGCACGATGAAGAAGAAAAAAGTTTATATCCAAAAACCGTCTTGGAAGACTTGCGAAGAGTTGGAAGAACAGTTGGACCTTCTTCTCCCAGTATTCTCCAACTTCATAGGTAAAATGACCAAAAATACATGAAGAAGAAGAAGAAGAAGAAAAAAGTTTAAATCCAGAAACCTGCGAAGAGATGGAAGGACAATTGGAACTTCTTCTCCCAGGTTAGTCCACCTTCATAGGTAAAATGACCAAATACACGATGAAGAAGAAGAAGAAAAAAGTTTAAATCCAGGAACCGTCCTGGAAGACCTGCGAAGAAATGGAGAGACAGTCGGACCTTCGTTTCCCAGGATATTCCGCTTTCATTGGTAAAATGACCAAATACACGAAGAAGAAGAAAAATAAGAAAAAAATTTAAATCCAGAAACCATCCCGGGCATACGCTCGACAATTCACCAAAGTTTCATTGTAATCGGACAAACGGTTTAGGAGCACATAGCATACATGCATCCATACATAAATAAATAAATAAAATAATTTTCCTATAGGAAATCAGTATATTGTTGATTTGTAAGTAAATAGTATTAGGTAGGTACCTACCTACAACAATGTTCTAAATAAATTCGATTCATATCAAATTTTATTTGAATATCAGAATCTTTCCGTAACCATAGTAACCATCGAACATATAAAATATTACTATCAAATGGGCTCGATACATTTTTTTGGATATGTAGGTAGGTACCTACATACATTGGTTTGTTCGAAGCCACAAAAACGAAAATTGTCCAAAATATCAAATATTACATACAAATTATGCAATTTTATTATGCCTATATCTTTACTAATAATTAACAGACTTTTACAATATATGTCTTAAAACTTGCTGTAATGTCTTGTGTTTCATTTTATTATTTCATAATCACATTTATTTCAAAGGTATATTATTTTAAAGAACATATTCATTCGGTAGGAAAATTAAATATCGTATGAAAAGATATTAAAATGGCGGGGTTATATGTACATTTGTACAAAACGCTTACTTTAAAAATAAGTTAAACATTATAATTATACAAAATATTCACCATGTTTTTCACCTAAACGCTAAGTTATACTTGAAAATATATTTTCTTCGTGTAAATACGTACTTCTAACTTTTAAACTAACAGATATTTGCGTGCAAAATGTACACTTTTTTGACAGATATGACTTGGAAAATTTTGTATGAAAAAAATAATTATTGAAATATTTTTAAAATTCAGCATTTTTATCGCATTATTTTTAGCGTGACACTGCATCAGGTATACTGGTACACGTTCGCACATAAATTAGATTTTTAGATGCTCTTGGTTTTTCAGAAGGCGTGAGACAAACACACACATACACACACACATACACTAACATTTTGATTGCTTTATTACTTTAGATATTATTGTATGTATGTATTAAACGTATTTATACTAGTTTATTTTGTATGTACATACTTGTAAAAGGCTATTTAGCCGTTGATGAAAAATAATAAATAAATAAATAAACTATATTACGAAATATGTGTTAACTATATTACGAAATATGTGTTAACTATATTACGAAATATGTGCTATCTATATTACGAAATATGTGTTAACTATATTTCGAAAATTTTTAATAATCGTTTATATGTTACAACAGATTAGGCTTGTGGCGGTCTTGTGTTTGCCTCGACCACCCCCACCGCAAGGCGATGACGCAGCGAGCGATATATAATCGCACGCGTGCAATCGCCGGTATCACTTCCCAGTTACCCAACTTCAGATGAAGAAGTCAGGGGTCACAAGACCCGGCACTTCATTTGTCAGTGATGACCAATGACCAATGCCGGTATCACTCTGCCAGTGCTCGCTTCGACACCGTTTTTATACCGCGATCGATATTTTCAGCTCGGTTAATTGTTGTAATTTTAGTCATTCAAATAAAACTTGTAATTAAATGTTTATATTTCATCTTGTGTGCAAAATAAAAATCAAGTAAGTAGTCCGTCTTTGCATATGGCTATACCCTGTGTTAATTACCCTATTGTTTGTATTTCATGTTTGAATTATTTCCATTATTATTTCGGCCACGACCTCTCATTCCACTCTTTTCAGCCTTGTATACTTTCTTTGTCAGGCGCTCATCGTTCATTCTCTCCACATGTCCGAACCATCGTAGTGTATTTACTTTCATTCTACTCACAATAGCTCTTTCAATCTTGCATTCTCGTCTGATGTCCACATTCCTTATCCTATCATAGATCGTTCTACCACACATTCGTCTTAGGGACCCACTAAGAATTTTCACGGTAAGTAGGTATTTTGTATTTTTTGTTGATTTATTGAATATATCAAATTTAAAAATAGGTATCGTTATCAGTAGGTATCGTTAAACTATATTAATCCTCTTCGAATGACGCAAATCCACATCATATTATCACAAGTCGAGTTGTGTTTAAGATATCTTCTTAAATAATTTCATTGCGCACAATATTCAGACAGACATTCGTTGCCGTTACAAATCTATGAACATTACTCGCGTCCCTTTTACCTTTACATTCAAGAAACGATATCCGAGCGGATTCACCTCAATTTTTCCAAATCCTCGCCATCCAAAAGCCATGTGTCACCATTTGTGAAGGCGCCTGCCCCCGAGTTCATCGGCGGGGTCGCCCCACGGCGAGGACACCCGCACCTTCCACGGGACGCCCGCCCAGATAAGGTGGCTTTTTTATTCCTCTCAAAAGGGTATTTTATGGAGAATCAGGATCGGGAGAACCTACGCGGGATTAGCGCAGAGGGCCAAACCTATTTGTCTCGATATCTCGACAGAATGTCGGGGAAACTGGCTATGGCCCATTTCAAGATGATGATTTTTTATTTCGACCCCGAAAGAGCACTTTTTTTTTACACGTCACCCCCGGCGATATGTCGAAAGTGTCGTGTAAAAATGTCGAAATCGCCAAATTTATCGCCCCTTTACAAATTCCACTTATAAATATTTTAAATTAAGATTAATTATGGCCATGTAAAATTAACAAAAGAATAGTTGGGTTATATGAAAAAGATTATTCTTGGAATTTTTAAATAAGAAGCCGTTTCTTTCTCGTTGGGAATTTATTGAATTCCTTGAGAAAAGTTTAGCGTTTAATTTATATCGTTTGAAAGAAAAAAAAATGTAGTGCCGGTTTTCCGCAGTGCAGGTCTGGTTTTTATTTGAATTTATTTATTTATTATTATTTATAGGTCATTTAAAATAAAAGCCAAGATAAGTGCAAAAACATCAATAACACAAATAATAAAAAAGAAGTAAAAGAAAGGACAATATAAATATTTGACGATGTTAAGAAGTGTTTTTGATTATCTATAAAAGTGTCTCTTCTGGTAGAATAAGAAATAAGCATACATATTATGTTATATTATAGGGCTAAGTAGTTACGGACGCACATTTAAAACTTACCTTAACAAAATAAAACAGCTACAAATAAGATTTTTAAAAATAATTGCAACTAAAAGAAAATTGGAGGCATACAGAAACAACACTAACGAAATCTTTAAACTATGTAATATTTTACCAGTTGACAAAAAGGTTAATGTAATACTTACCATGGAAGATTTTTACAGGGATGAATTTAAATTAAAGATAACTCACAAATATACAACTCGACAAAAAACAAACGACTTACTGACAATACCAAAAACAAATAACTTTTACGGTGACAGAACTAAGGCAAAAATAATACCGAAACTATTCAATAAACTACCTTAACATATACTGGGTACTATGATGAAAGACAAGAAAAAAATTAAAATCTCTTTAAAACAATTTTACACCTAACATGCTTAATTTTAATTGATTTCGATGTTTTCATATTTGTTCTGATTTGCCTTGTTTTCATTGATGTGTTTTTAATTTACTTTATTTTGTTCTGTTTTTGCTTTATTCTCATTGTAAAATGGTAAAAAAAATAATGTTATGTATACGTGTAGATTTATTGATGGTTGAATAACAATATAATTATAGTGTACGAGAGGAGCTTGCACTGACAAACTGTTCATACAGTTAAGTGCAAAATTTATATAACCAAATGTAAATTGTGTAGGTAAATTAATATATAAATAAAAAAAAATATGAATCTATTGATTCAACTCTGCTGTCACCTGTGAAGATAGGTCTAACTTTGTTCACACCTGCTTTTCTAATTTGTCTCTGAGCAGTGGGAATTACTGAGAATTCTCTTTTCTATTCCATGACCGAAGGTACTTTAAATTCCTATGAATTCTTTCTCAATGTACTTATTTTCTGGGCCCACTGGGAACGTTCTATTTAAATTTCCAAAAGTAATGTGACCTCGAACAATTTCTAGCAAAGTGCGTAGCAAAGAGGTTTTTTTTCAATACTTTATTTACCAAAAAACACGTTTTCTATATGTGTACCTACTAAGAACTTGTTATCTCGATGTCAAATAAAATAAATAAGTAACGATGTCAAATAAAATAAAGTTGTAACCCGATTTTCAGGATTTTTTGTCATTGGCAACTTTTTAAATGATACTTGTTTTTTTTAGCGGCGCTGGTCGATTTACTTATTATAATAATAACAATTGATCAGTACAAATAATAACACTCAATTATTATCATTAGCAGATTAATGCGTAAATTGTAAATTATTTAATATAACAAAACAAATGCAACAAACGCATCATCAAGCTTTCAATTGGGTATAATTCACCCATCCAGATACTTAACATATCAAAGGATTAGGCTCTGAGGAGGTCTCTATACTACCTATCAACCTTACTGATTCCCAAATATTGACGTTTAAAAAATCTTTAACGATTTTACGTGTATTCATTATTACCGTTTATTAAGATTTATAAATAACGGCTTAACGATTTTGGAATAATGCCAGTGGCTGAAATAATGAACGGTTGTATGTATTATTATTTTACGAGAATGCCAGTCTTTTAATGTCGTTTCCTAAAGCGGTGTATTTTCTAATTTTTCCATCGAATGATTTTATAAAATTAAAAGAATTTGGAATAGCCACGTCGCAAATAATGTATGTTATTTTTATTATTTGTTTCATGTATTATTATACTATCGGTCAGATAATATTGTTTTATCGTAATGAATCGAAATTTTTTTATTATTTTCAGAAAATGAAATCAGTTCATATTCATAATATGGTTTAATGTTGATCACGTCAATGAAATCATATTTAATAGCTAGATTTTGATGTATTATATTTGCTACTTGGTTATGTCTGCATGAATATCCTGATTGCGCGAGTGAAGAACAGACCGATATTATATGCTCAATTGTTTCTGGAAAAGCCAAACATTTCCTACAACTATCATATACTACATTTATGTCTTTTATTATATATTTTTAGTTTTTATTACTCTATCCTGAATCGCTATTTTAAAAACTTCGCTATTATATACCCGAGTCTAAATCACCAATACTCAACCATTTGTTTTACGAAATGTTGTCAACATAAGGTTGTTTGAGATATTTTGGGTGTATGTAAAGAATCAATTGTTTTGTTTTGCCACGAATCAAAAAGGTCATCATTTATATCAATAACTATAAATGAGCTGTGGCTTCCCAAAGAAAATATATATTTTTTTTTTATTTATAATCCATTAAATTACAAGAACATTGGTCACGAGTAAACATTAATTAAAAGAATACCTACATACCTATATAAAAACCAATAAAATGCTAATAAGAGTCATTGGAGTCACATGGATGTATCCACTCTACTAGCCTATGGACATGTGCTAGAGTGTGCATTATTATGTACCAAATTTTAAATAGATTTTGACAACTTTTTTAATGATAATGTGTTTGATATGTTAGATGGGTCGATGGCAGAGCGGTTAGCGCGCTGGGCTAATAATCCAGTGATCGCGAGTTCGAATCCTGCCTCGACCGATTTCGTTCACCTATAGCACAAGCATTTATTTGCTTATTTTAGGGAACGTAGGAAGATGTATATGTACTTTTTTTACAAGGACATATTCTTTTTAAAAAATAAAAAAAAATTTAGTTTCGAATAAAAATAGTTTTATATAATTATTGTATTTGATTAGTTAATTATTGTAGTACGACGGACACATAATTTTCGCAGTCTGCATTTTTAGTTAGAAGCCAGTGTGAAATCAGTGTATTTTTGAGTTTAGTTGCCGTTGTTTTTTTTTTTTAATTTCGGGTTTCCTTGATGAAGATGTTATATATTTTAGCTGCCAAGAAAGTGTAATGTCTATGTCCATAGGTTGTATTGGTTTTAGGTACCTGCATTATAAGATTAAGAGCGTATCACCTTCAAAACTTCGTGACAAAACTTGCATTAAAGACGTCCACCTTGACTGAGAAGTACGTGTTGTGAGAATACATATACGTGGAATTGTGGCATTTTTTCTGACATCATTTATTTGGGATAATTTAACTAATCCCAGCTTCCAAAATTGTTCATATCGGTTCGTATTTCTATATTGTATATTGAGTTATCTGATACCAATCCTATAGGTATGTATGCCATACACCGTTTACTCACAATACCTTATGTTCTTCGTAATGAACCCAAATTATTAAATCACATTTGATTGACATCTCAGATAATAAACTTAACTTAATCATATCAGAATTATTTAAGCATAACTATACAAACCTACGTTTGTAAGGGCGTCGAGCAAATTCGATACAAATTATATTATTATTACTCCAGAATGTAGGGGATTAATGTAATGTACTTCACATCAACACTTCAACCTTTATCAAAACACATCAACTGAGCCGATTATTATTGAAACGGAATAATGTATTATTAAATGGCAGGTACTTAAATCCTTGAAAATAATTATGTGCAAGGATTAATTAAGCTATTTATGTTTGATAATATAATTTATTGAAGGATATTAGAGATTTTAAATGATCAAAGGATAGTCAAAACAAATATGTTTGCTTTGTACTAGAGACCAGGCTGGCAAGTCTGGTCCTACCGGCGAAATCAAAACCCTCTCGATAACCGATATCATGGATATAATTATAATATGGGGTTCTATAATATTTTTAGAAGTCAGAGAACTCCATATGATAATTATATCCATGATATGGGTAATCACTAGGGTTTTGATTTCGCCGGTCGGACCAGACTTGCTCCCCTGAATTATTCGCGTTTACGATAAACCCGATTTTAATCGCGATTTTTGAACTAACTTTCGTGAATATGCTGAAAAATTTGTTTGCAGAACATGACTTAAAGCAGTTTGATGCAAATTTCGCAGTTTTTGACATGTTAGGTACACCGGGAATTTCAAAGAATATGTTGAGGCTGACTATCTTTTCCTAATTTTCCCATTCTTATCCATTGTCATATCCTCAAAATACTGGGGAAAAGGTCGGTTCCCCCTTCAATTCTTACCTATGGAAGAGTAGGGCAGACGCCTTAATGTCTCGCTCGATGGTGACCCGTCACACGCGACGAGGATCCAGCCCCCACCATTCACTTGGCGTGGAAAATCATAAAATATTCAAACAACCGTCGCAACAATACTAACCAACCTTCTATACTAACTTCTTTGACGCACAATTTCAGACCTTATGTTCCTTCATAGCATACTAAATGGTAACATAGAATGCCATATAATTCTTACCAATATTAAGTTTAATACATCTACTCGCCGGACAAGACATACGTCACTTTTCTTCTCCAATATCTGTAAAACAAATGCTTCCAAAAACGCTCCGATTAACAGAATGATAAACTTATTCAACTGTTATGAAAAAAATTACATATTTTTTGACTCACTTATATGCATTTATTTGTTTGTTTACTTTTTTGTATTCTTATTAAGTTATTTTTATCTTTTTGTGCACACATATGGTAATGTTCGTTATTTATTTTTTAATAATACCGTACCTTAGCAATTGGTGTAACAATCTTGGTATTGTAGTTGTTAACTAATTTGAGTTTTTATAATAAATAAAATAAAATATAATAAAATAAAACGCTTCATTAGTGTTAACAAAGCAATTTCACACTTCACTTTGAAGGCTGTTATTTGCGAAAGCCATCATTACTAAGAGTTCATAGTATCCAATCGTTGTTCCTTGTTGTGGTATCCTAACACAGTAAGGAAATCCAGAGATTTTTTAACAGATTTTTAATTATCTCAATAGAGACGAAGTTGGAATATTAACTGTAGGAAAACCGTGAAATCAAGGCAACTACAGGGCTAACGACCTGTCATCGGCTGGTTTACGTGATCACTTTATGCGCTTGCGCAACGTTCACCAATTATGCCTTTTTAATGAGATCCCTATCAATTCAATTTTGAAAGTTCTATATATTGTAATACTGAAATTCTTTTCGCTTGAAAATAAGGAATTTTTACTACAGCCATCTACATATGTGTGAAATTATGAACAGTATTATTATTATTTTTTATTTATTTTTGGTGTAACGCCATCTATTGAGAGAATTGGTTTTTTTGTAAATAATGAGAGCATCAATACCTGAAAGGGAAAAAAAATCCAATGTTTGCGCATATGCAATAATAAAAATATTCGAAATCCAGTGATGTTGGTATGCATGGTTGTCGCTATTGCTCTATTACGTGCATTTCCTTATTTCGCATTTAAACTTATTTGTTGTGAAATACATTACGCTTGGTATAAGGAAATAATTAAACACAAATTAATATAAAATAACATATCTGTCCGCATTGGCGTATGTATATTTTCAACTTTAAGTATAGCCCTTTCTCTTTCTCTCGGTAAGAGATAACGCACTCTCAAGTTGGGAATAATTTTCGCACAAAAGTTTTAAACTACGTCATTGGTGGCCCCCCAAAACTATGGCTGAAATAATTAAGAAGTTTTCAGCGCCGTTTCAGGAAAACATTCCCAAGAATGTGTACATGTTTGGCTCTATTTAAATTCTAAATTTTGTCGTATTAAGGCTGCTTTCGCCGTTCCATCCGGATGGTTACAATTAGATCCTTATTGCTTCATTTTAGTCGAAAATTTTAATTAAATAAATATTGTTCTGCGGATATGGACCGGGTTTATCTGTGTATACGGGCAGTTCACAAACTGTGATTTGCTATAATTTTTGAATTTCAACCTAATGTAACGATTTTTTAGATTTATGTCTCTAAAGTCTGTTATAGGTGCGAGTTCGATTGCAGTTATAAATTGTGGATGCAGTCACGATCTGTGACACTATTAATATCATAAGTATTCAAAATGTGATAAATTGTTATTGATGCGTGTTCAATTTATATTTTACATAACTAGTACCTGTAATTTGCCCGTAAGAAATACACAATAAAAATATCATAAGTATTGAAAATGTGGATACTTGTTATTGGTGCGTGTTCAATTAATATTTGGCATAACTAGTACCTACCTACATGTAAGTTTCCCGAAAAAAAAATACACAATAAAAATATCATAAGTATTCAAAATGTGGTATCTTGTTATTGGTGCGTGTTCAATTAATATTTGGCATGACTAGTATCTGTAAGTTGCCCGAAAAGAAATACCTACATGATAAAAAAAAATATGTTGAGAAAAAAATATTTGACATTTTTTCTGGGGTTTGAGAGAAAAATAGTGGGAAAAATACCTATTCGGACCAGTGCGAAAAATATAAGTATGGAGAATGCGATACGATGAAGATATTTACAATATTAATAATGAACTCAAAATATTCAAAATGTAATAGAATGAGAGAGAAATTAGTAAAAAGATTCGTTGCACCAAGTCCAAAGGTAAACGAAGCATTGATTCTAAACCTGGATTTAGACATCAGGAACTAGAGGAGTGCATTTTGGGATACAGGGAGATGGCTAAGGATGCTGGTAAAATCCAAAGCTAGCAACGGAGTGTATGAAGATGTACAAAAATCTCAAATCTAAATGATTTTTAGGATTTCATTCAAGCAAACCGCGGCGTGAATCATCTTCTGTTTGGCATTTACGAGCCTTAAGATCAATGGTTTTATCATAATTATCAATGGTATTTATTCATACACATACACAATCATAATTATCAGTGGTATTTATTAAGAATCGGGCTTTTGATTTACCATACGTGCTAATAGATTATTGACAAGGGAGTTTAATGACCATACAAATAAAAGTAGATTCAAAATATGAGAAAATTTCACCATATGTCCACTTTGTTGTTGTAAACATAAAATAAAAGTTTAGTTTTTTTTCTCAGCCTAATCCCGTCCACTCCTGGGCGGCAAACCTGAATAATAAGCGGAATCAAAACCATCTATTTTAACCCACATAAAATGGATATAATTATCATATAGAGTTTAATAACATCTTAAGATATTATAGAACTCCATAAAATTATTTTATTTCCGTTTGGTTCCGTTTGGATGGTTTTGTTTCCGCCGGTTGTCCAGACTTGGCGCCCTGGACGAAGGCCTTTCCGTCTCCTTCCAAGTTTTTCTATCTTGTGCTCCAAGCATCCAGTTGACACCAGCATGAAGGCTGATGTCATCCCTCCATCTCATTGGCGGTCTCACAATAGCTCCGGTTGTGATTCAAGGTCTCCAAGCTAACATTATCCTTGACGATCTGCTTTCGGCAAGCCCATCTCCATTTCAGGGTAAAAATGCGGTGAAAGACATCAACCATTTAACTCCATTACTATTTATTCCGTAATATCTAATTTTATCTTAATAAATCGTATTAATCTGCAAGTCGTACATATTATTCACTAATATATATTTTATTTTTCGTCCATTTGGCACAAATCACTCTTCTAAGGGTGGGTTGCTTCCAATTTGCTTCCAATTGCTTCTCGGGCAACTAACAGGTACTATGTCAAATATTTATTTAACACGCACACAATAATAAGTTGGAGAGGGGCCGTTTACAGACCCCATATTTATTTATTTATTTATTTAATGTTGCTTCTCGGGCAACTAACAGGTACTATGTCAAATATTAATTTAACATGCACCCAATAACGAGTTGCCACATTCTGGAGATATTAATCGTCTCAGATCCAGACTGAAAACACAATTAAAAATTGTGTCTCCACCGGGAATCGACCCCGGGACCTTTGGCTCATCAGTCAGATATCTAACCAACTGAGCCACGAAGGCCGGATTGCCTAATATTAAAAAAAACGACATCAACCATTTTTATTATTTATCTGGCAGCGTCAAATCGCACCCTATCTCGAGAAAAAAAGTTATTTTTGTGTACAATGTTTATTAATATGTGTACAATAGGCGTGATGACAGTATGAAAAAATCATTGAAATTATAATTTTATAAGATAAAATAGGTTATATAGATTGGAAAAAATATATTTATTTTCATTTTAAAAGAGCGAATAATATTAATATTATTAAAATAAAAATACAAAATATGTAAATCCGCCATTTTATGAGAAACACCAATCAGAGTGAATCAATAATTATGACGTCACAGTTTCAATACAATATATGAAATTACTTTGCATCGAACAAAGACTTTTGCTCGTCAGAATTTAGAAACGTAAAAACTTACATATAAGCGTATTATTATTATTCTATGCATATAAGTACTTTATTTATCTATAATTTAAATACAACTTACATCTCGAAAATCGATAAAATAAGTTCCTTCTTCTCGCTACATTATGTGTTCATAAACTAAAAGCATACCTACGCGGTACTGTGGTAGACATGACAGTTGTAAAGCTGCGTTGCACGGCTCAATTGCGTCGATTCTGTTCACTGCGACGGGTGTGTTAACTCACTCCTTCGAAATGTATTGGCTCACGGCGCAGTGAGTCGTGAGTGCTAGACAGGGAGAATGCGAACAGTGTTAGGGTATTGAGTTATTGAGTTGCCTGCTTTTTAACCGACAAACTATTACTTTTAAAAGTAGAATCGGGATTTTTAACCGACATACTATTACTTTTAAAAGTAGAATCGGGAAAGTTGTGATATTTTTAAACATGAAGGTACATGAAATATAATGAATTCAATAATAATCTTTGCTTATATAAAATACAATACCTGCATATTATACTTTTATTATTATTTTTTAACTAGCTTAATGACCCGGCGCAGTGAATAGGCGTGATGAGAGTAAGAAAAAATCATTGACATTATGATTTTAAAAAATAAAATAGGTTATTGAGGTTTAAAAAAATGTATTTATTTTCATTTTAAAAGAGTGAATAATATTAATATTATTAAAATAAAAATACAAAATATTATAGACTGCCATTTTATGAGAAACGCCAATCAGAACGAATCAAAGCGCATGACGTCACGATATTCTAGGTTCACGTACAGTTTTGCCGATTTCGGGAAATTCAGACTTGCGTCGGCACTTAATCGGGAAACGCTTTAATTCGGCACTTTTTGGGATTAGAATGTATAAAAAAATATATATATTTTTGTTTATACTAGATGTATTAATTTTGTATTTTTTACGTCTAAATAAAAATTACTATTATTATTAGTAGTAGTAAACATACAAAGTAAATATAAGTTATTTCATTTAAATAAATATCATTCTATTATTTCACTGGTGCTTACATAGTTTAAGCTATTTCTTTTTGTTTGTATCTTTGTTACTAGCCCCGTCACTAGGCATGGCCTGTGCTAAGGTAAGCTAATAGTTTTATGTTATTGTCTATTACGTTGTTTATTTAGTAAGTATGTATGTAGGTATGTCGGTTAAAAAGCAAGCAACTCAATAACTCAATACCCTAACACTGTTCGCATTCTCCCGGTCTAGCACTCATGACTCACTGCGCCGTGAGCCAATACATTTCGAAGGAGTAAGTTAACACACCCGGCGCAGTGAACTGGGTCCATGCAATTGAGCGTCGTAACGCAGTGGTGTTACACAGGCCTAATGCCTAATTCGCGGGAAACTTAAGATGGCCTATTTTGACGTTTGGACATTCATGAAGTTCTTTATATGCTTATTGCCTAATTAATGGTAAATATTTAGTAAATTAATTATAGTATTGAGAGCTAAATGTGGGGGAACAAATACTGTACTTCATTGTAAACGCATACTTAATAAAATACACTTTCTGTGTCTCGCATTGCCAAATTTAACTATGTACTTGTTTCTCGTTTATATTCGCGTGGGACGAAAACAAATACCTCAGTAGGTGTTTTTTTCGACGTGTTTGTACATTTAGGGACCGCACAACACTTATGCACTTTTGAATTTATTTTAAATACACAAATCGTCTTAGAATACATATAGTACATATAGTAGTGATATGCGGTCTACGAAACCGTGACGTCACCGTCAGCTCCGACGGACGCCATTACACTGCAAGCGTTTTTTGACGTAAATGTCAAATTGGATTTTGAAATGGCAATTTTTGCTACTAAACCTTTATTTTATGTTGAAATGTATATATATTTGAAAACAGTGGATGCGTAAAAACATCGTGAGATAGTTTCTCAAAATTAGTCATCATGCCTATTGCGGGTTTATTAACCTAAGGCAATTTATTCTAACCAACCAAAAAAAACGTGAGACAATTAATAGTGTCGTGGTAGGTACATTAAATTTATAAAAAAAACATACATAAAGATAAATACGTAACAATATGAAATGTAAAATCACAGCACCAAAGAAAGGAGGGAGATAGAGGTTGTGGGATGTGAGAGAAGATGGGAAAGAGGTGTCGATTTAGAGTAATTAGACAAATTTAACAGATTTAGTCATTTTTTTCGAAAGTTGAATCGATTAAGACGTAGTAACAGTATCACTTAAGGTATGCCATAGTCACAATAATGACTATTTATAAAGCGCCGTTCAGTGACAACCGTGGTCACCTCAAGCGCGCTTTCAGTTTGCAAAAAAATAAGTTCAAATTAGTCCTATAGCTAACATATTGAAAATGGTGAAACATAAAACTTAAATAAATACAATAAGTTAAAATTAAGTTAAAAATTAGTCCTATAGCTTTACATTGAAATGGTGAAACATAAAACTTAAAAAAATACGTAGAAATCACAAATTAATCTAGTTATATACATATTACATAATCCAGATGAAATTAATTATAGAAAAATAGTCGATTCAAAGTAAACTGGCATAATATTTAGTAAACATAATATTATTGAACGGATGAAGGACAATCTGGATACGATTTGCGGAAAAGATGAGTTTTAATTTCTTCTTGAATTCATTGATATTTTCGGCACATCTTATATCCATTGGAAGATTGTTCCATGACTTTGGTCCAGAAACGCCAAAAGATCGATATACATAGGTATTTTGGCTTATTTGTGAGATTGGTTTCTACTAGTTTTTTATTGGATTGGGTCATTGATCTTAGCGTACTTTGTTTGTTTATTGTTAGGTGAAAATGGAACACAAAGTTCCGATATATATTCCGGGGCAATGTATCAAAAATTCGAAATCACAATACGAAAATCAGATCCTACAAGAGAGAGATTTTTTTTTCTCTTATGACTTAAATCTTTACTGTGAAAAATGCGAAGAAGATTATCCTCGATAAAAGTTTAGGAACTATTGCTTTTAAAGCCATGGCCTTAGGATCTTTTATCCCTACTCCAGTTGGATGCGGTCTACAATCACATAACGTCCTAATTTTTAAATCTCTTTACCGACTTTACAGATCTCTGAACTACTCTCTGTATCTCAACTAAAACACTAGACTAACAAAATCCATATTGTTTTATTTTAGTTAGAAAACAGATAAAGGGTATTCATAACTCGGATAATACACCAACAGAAAATTACTTTTAAACTTACCGAATCTAATTTAACTTTAAAATTTAAATTACTATTTGTATTTAACTCTTTTGAAAAATATTAAGGTTCCCAAATTAACACTCATTTCGTGCGTAGGTGTATGATTTATTGAGGCATCCTTCGTGGCTCAATTAGTTGATATCTTACAACTGAGCCAAAGCTCTCTGGTTTGATTCCCGGCTTGGACTCGAGTATGGATTTTTGAGAACATCGTCTGTCTTAGTAACCATTTGAGATTTAAGTTTAATCTGACGCATACCCATTTTTACTCCTCACTAACCCAATAGTAGATATTGGGGAGTTATAATTTCGCAATTACTAAAGCTATTTTTTATTGCAGATTATCAACAATTATCATGCTGAGATTGCATTCTGAAAGTTTCATAACACTGTATCTATGTATGTGTGTGTGCTGTGTACTATGTGCAATGTGCCATGTGCTGTGTGATATGTGCAATGTGCCATGTGCTGTGTGATATGTGCAATGTGCCATGTGCTGTGTGATATGTAAGGCGTCTTTATTTTACTTTATCGATTATAGACTAAAGTACTCATTCGATTCCTTTCAAATTATGTAAATTTGTACATCTAATACTCGCTTAGACCCCATTAAATTTTGAAAGATATCTGAATCGTTCTTCTCAATTTTTTTATTGTCAAATATTTCAAAGTGACCTCAATCAATGTAAACTTATTTTTTTTTTTTTTCGAATTGGTAAAAAGACACATCACTTTCGTAAATTGGCATTAAATAATTATCAAGTTTTCATGATTAAACATTTAAATCGAAAATTATTTAACAAATTCCATATCATCCCTACATCATGACTACAATTAATAAAATATGCCGACCGCCGTGGGACAGTTGATAAGCCGTTTGGATTCCGTGCGGGCGACCTGGATTCGATTCCCAGCAGAGGAGAAATTTATTTAAATTTATTTCGCACGCAAATATTGCTTCTCTGGGCTGGAAACACTGGTTAGTTGGAAGATATTGCCATACGGCAATAAATTCGCCACTTGCGCAGAGTGCAAGGAAGTGTTCATTATTATTATTAATAAAAAATAGAGTTACCTCAACACAGATCTAAAAAAAATCGATCATATTTCTCACTATCGTAATCTTCTTCATTGGCCCAAGATACGACAACGACGTTATACACATATCTTGTCATTACTATACAATGTCCTTTTTAATCCAAATTTACCTCAGTATCTCAAAGATAATTTCACTTATCTTACAAGCCATGGGCGTCCACTTCGATCTGCTGAACGTGAACCTTCTATCCTTAGGTATTCATTGTTCTGAATTTTTTTAGCTCTTCATTTGAGGTACATTCAGCTAGACTTTGGAATAGCCTAAGTCCTGATAATACGTCGTCAATCTCACTAAACATCTTCAAGAAAAGGCTAAAGCAAGAATATTTATCTGACAACACCTGATTGCATTTTCCTCTCCTCTTCCTTTCCTTATCCTTAAATTTTCCTATCATTGCTATGAATTGTTCTTATATGCTATCTTCTGTGTTGTTTTTTTTTACTTTTCTTCTGCTATCTTTATTTATTTTATAATGTGATTAACTTGTTGCCATAGTACACATTGTTTTGTATATTTAACATTTACTCTAGTTGGTTGGAATAAATTGCCATTAGGCAATAAGCCCGCCAGTGTAATAATTATATGTACAGGAAGATTCACATAAATAAATAAATAAATAATGAAACATATACACGATACAAATGGTATGTAATTAACGCCGCATAAATCTCCAGAATGTGGCAACTTGTTACTGGGTGCTCGTTTAATCAATATCATTTGATATAGTTGGTAGGTACCTGTTACTTGTCTAAAAAGGAAAACAAAATAAATAAAAAAATACAATTAATAAATACGGAAAAGAAGAAAATATTTTAAAAATTTACTCCTGGCAAAAAGATCGAGATCCGAACGAGTTTTTATTTAAAAAACCCTGTTTCCGAATTTGATATAAATCAGAAACACAGCGCTAACAAAGGACATTATTTTTCAAAAACAAAATTGTATAAAGGACTACAGGGCTATCAATCTGATACCTATAATATTTTTTCGTATTTTTATTTTAATATTTTCGCATTTTTTCTATCGTAATAATTTATCTTTCGTCAACGAGTTTTTTAAAGACCCTTTATTTAGTCTGTCAGACATTTTATTTTCAGTAAATAAATGGCTTTTTGCTTTGCAAACGGAAAAAAAATACATTGTTAATTAAAGTGATTTTCTGGGCCGTCAGTGAATGCCTACTCGGACGACATTAATGCAAAGGGGATATCTGCATATTTCTTACAAACTAATAATCAAAGGTAGAGGAGTTTACATTGTGGAAATTCATTTAAAAAAAATCTTAAAAACTAGTTGCTTAGTAGATGAGATCCAACAGTCGATTGCGATTGTGTGTAAAGTTGAAGAATACGTACCACAAACTATAAACCTATAAATCCAAAGTATTGAGTATTTTAAGATATTTTGTTTTCTATACAAAACATGTAGGTATGTATGTCAGGATAGGATAGTATGGAGGTCAGTCTTTTTTCCTATCAAACTAATAAGTCTTCTTAGATATTGTGTATTATACATATACTGTCTTACAAATTGTATGAAACGATATAGTCACTAAATTAAATTTTCATAAAATCATATTTTTTATATTTTTTATTAATAATTTAATTATTTAGTGGTGTTAGGGCTTTTTTCGATATTTTTAAAAACTTTGGAAATATAAGCTGTTAAACATGTAAATTTATCATTTTTTTTTTTTTAATTAAAAATGTTTAAGGAAATTTGGGAGTTTTTACAAATTAGATGTATTTTATTTGTCTTTATATATGCCAATTTTCAGCGTTCTAGCTTTTATAGTTTTTGATATAACAGTTGATAACCCCTGATTGAAATAAAAATTCAAAATTCTGAGTATAAAAGTTTTGTCGGTCTATAACTATCTATATTTTATGGAATTTAAGGCTCTGTGCATTGAGCGGATCTGAAGTTATAAGGGACACACAAACAGATACAAAAAACACACAAAATGTTCTACTTCAAATTCTGAATTCATCCATATGTACGGAACATACATAAATGGTACGAAGCCTCTAATTTGGTGTTTTTGGCATGCAAAAAATCCATTTAAACATACAAAATGTTCCTTCATACACGCGTCTTGGCTTAATACTGTTGATTCCTGAGAATTAAATTATCTTGAACAAATCGACAGTTAGATATAGACCATTAACACAATATGTCGGAGACATTATTTGAATAAAAACTTAAATACTTTCAATGCGTTTAGTGATAATATAACTTGTATAAACAAGGGGCGTACATTATAAAGTGAGAATAATAATAATTTACCTTTATATTTTATCTTTGTGCAATGCACATTGCAGTTCACAGGCGTAATTTCATTATTGTATCATTACTTCAACTTTGAACAAATGAATTTCAAAGATGTCTGACGTGAGGTTTCGAGCAACCAAGGTAAATAGAAAACGTGAAATTTATTAGTCTTCTTCACGGTTACAATCCTAGGATTGGTATGCACCGCACACTCCATCTCTCTACATATCTCTGTTGTCCGCCAGCCTCTTCATCTCTTGGTTGCTGCGACATCGCACATCACTATTCACCTGGTCCATATAACTGTCTTGAGGGCGACCTCGATGGTTTCTATCCTCCGTTATTTCTTCGGCGATATAAAATGCCATTTAATAATTACTGTGTATGTGAGTAACAAGTCAAGAATATAATTCAGGTTGACTTTATTTACACATATAAAATATAATTTTGCAATATAGGTACACAATATATGTAAAATATAAAAATTAATTCAGTACTTGAAATATGCACGCAATATTAACACAACAATAGTTACCCGATGTACGGTGTTTACCCGATCGGCCTAGGCCAAAGAATGACGCGCTGTTCATTCGATATATGAATGCATCCGACTACGCATTCGGGAATCTCCGTTGACACGAAGGTAAAAAATCTTTGCGTTGTTTCAATAAAAAATATTTGTCTACAAAAATGTAGATACTCCCTCGCGATTACCAATGTAACGGTTTACTCTCTTGTTCGCACGAAACCATGGATTTGTCTTTAATTAAAAATGTATAGCTTTCGAGTGGATGAAAAATGTTTTTTTTTTATTTTGCATTTAACAATACCCAAAAAATCGCAATAAAATATATAGGTACTCTTTTAACTTTTTGTATTTAACATCAAGAACTGTGTGTTTTAATCGAATAACATGGAAATTCCGTTACTCTTGTTTTTTGAGTGTTATTCTGGTTGAAAATCCCGAAAAAAAAATGTTTTTTTAATGGAATCAACACTTCAAAAAGGTAGGACGTTTTAATCGAGAGGGGTGAATTACTTTGAGTTATTTATATTTCTATTTGCATCCACACATTTTTGTAAGTATAAAATTAATTTTACAAAGCAATGGCGAATTGTTTAGAAAATATCTCTCTCTCTCTCTCTCTCTCTCTCTCTCTCTCTCTCTCTCTCTCTCTCTCTCTCTCTCTCTCTCTCTCTCTCTCTCTCTCTCTCTCTCTATCTCTCTCTCATGCGCGCACCCACACTAAATCATGCTTTTTTAATGTCATATTTTGATATTTGCAAAATATGACATTAGCAAAATATGACATTAAAAAAGAATATTAATATTTCATATTTTGTACGCAAGACGTACTTTATGACTTATTTACATTTCTGTTTATATCCTTTTAATAATTGTATGCGTGAACTATGTATTGTACATACTGTGTAAAATAAAATAAAAAATAATAAATTCATGTTTCTCTCAGTCATGCTGAGTGTTAAAAGATGAAATATTCAGACTCGTAGAGAGAGTTGAAAATTTGGTGCTTTCGACGTAAGTCTGGTTATATATGTATGTAGGTACAGCCGGAGACTTTTATCTGATTTCTTGCAAGTAGGTCAGGTCGATCCCTTTAGACTGTCCGTCCACCTACAAAAACAAAATTAACTCACTCAACCAAATACGATATTTTGTTAAACGTAACAAGCACACACAAGATACACATGAAACTATGTATAAACAAAGCAAATGGATACCAACACAGCTGTTCACTAAACACTTCTAGATCCATATACTAAAATGTCGGAAATTAACTTGAGAAATTTTGAAGAAGGGGACAATTTGCACTTAGAAAACATAGTGTATCAGAAAAGTATATCCTTGATATACAAAATAAATTAAATCATTAAAATCCGAATTAGTTGCACCTCGGGAACGTCACTAAAATTTCTTATAAAGAAAGGGGTACATCAAGGATCAGTACTTAGCCCACGACTGTTCATCTTAGTCATTGATTCAACCAACCAGGAAATAAATTAATAAAAAAACATGATGATCTGCAAAATAAATAGTCTGAAAAGGTGGAGAAGGATCATGGAAGACAATGGCTTAAGGCTAAGCAGAAAAATTACAGAGTATTTGTACCTACCGTTTAAAAATACAAATGCTTCCACTCTTATACTACAAACGGATGGAGAGACATAACCCAATAGTGATTCCGTCTTAATCTTGAGTCACTCGTCTGTCAAAATGGAAGATGTGCAGCAAATGTAAACCACAGAACTAGTGCGGGATGGATGAGGTTTAGATCAATGTATGCGATCCAAAAATGACAGCAAAATTGAAAGACAAAGTGTACCAGACAATCGTTAGACCGGCACTCATCAATTGCTCTGAATGCTGGACAATGTACAACTCCTACTCTAGGCAACTGGAAACTGCTGAAATGCGTATGCTTAGACGGGCATCTGAAGTGCCCTTACGGGACAAAATAAAAATTCAAGCATTTTTTGGTAGGTTAGGCATTACTGATATACCTACATAGTAAGATAGAGGAAAGACAGTTGAAATAGTGCGAGCACGTTTAAAGCAGACAGCCAGATCTTCCTCGACTTACACCCAGGGGAAGACGAATGAATTCCTGGATCGTGCTAAGACAAAACCAGAGACATGGCCTAGGTGACATAGTATAGGACAGAAGTACATATAATGTAAGGACGAGGAGAGCTGACCCCAAAAGCCAGAATAGACAAAGGGTTGGGATATAGCAAGGGAGAAGAAGAAGGACGATTTGCGCAGATATCAACCATGCCGAAAACCCCAATTCGCACTCTGCGAAGCCCATCCGATTATTCAAAAGCTAGTAATACATCATATTATTTACATTGTCTCGATGAAGAAGTCATCAGAATTACATCTGTCAAGTATTTTTTGTCATCAAAATTACTTATGATCATCTTCTTCTTCTTTTTTAGCCTTCCTCCCTCCTCTGCTGGATGTAGACCTCTTTCATTCTTTTCCATTCGTCTCTATCTCTCCCCTTTCGCATCCAGGTCCTTCCAGCTTGCTGAACTTTGTCATCGGACCACCTTTTGGGGGTCTTCCGACACTTATATTTTTGGTCCGGGGCCTCCACTTTATGATTCTGGGTGCCCACCTTGTATCCCCCTATCGAGCCATATGCCATAGCGTCACTTAATCCACTGTCCTGTGTTGGATGAGATTGCCAAGTGGTAATAAACTTTCATCTTGTGCATGGAGTACTAGTACCGGTAATCCTGATTTTAACAAGCAATATCGCCCTAGTAATGATCAATGATTTTGATTTAATAAATACACGCTATATACATGCATTTGTTTTATTATTACTTCAATCGATAAACTATGTAATTTCAATTACAAAATCAAATATTAACTTTGAACAATGTTAAAAATTGTAATTTTTATGTAAATTTATTCCTTGGGATACCGTGTCATAATAAAATATAAGGTAAACAAAAATTCAATTATTAGGTAGCATTTTTCCTTAAATTTATTACCTACCCCATATTGGGGGGAGGGAATGATTGAATAGGATCAAATAAATCAAAAAACTCATTGAATAGTATTGTTGCGTGCTTCCACTAAATCACCTGCACGAACTTCATATTATTTACATTAATAATTTCTTCATTTCTTCCATTTGTGCGAAAAGAAAAATTGGCTCACAAATATGATATCATCCAACCACAGTGATTATTCAAAAGTTTGATGTGTAGATTTATTTATTTTATTTTATTTTTATTTCATTAAAAAACGAGTGGGTTGTGGCCAACGCTAAACTCCTCACTAATAAGTCATTCTATAAAGTATTCAAATTTTGTATGGAAAATATTCAACATTTTAATGAAATGAGTTTGATAAATTATTTTTTATTTAAATAGTTTATAATCAAAACTTGATAACTCCATTGCCATTTTTTGAAGTAATGTGCCTTTTTACCAATTCTAAAATAATACTATAAAATTTTTAGTTTCCTGAGCTTGGGGTTACTTTGAAATATTTGACAGTTGAAAAAATTTAGAAGCACTATTCAGATATCCTTCTAAATCTAATGCAGTCTATGCGAGTATTAGTTATACATATTTGCAAGATTTAAAATGAATCGAATAAGTAAAATAAACACCAGGTACATAGCACACAGCACATAGCACACACATTCGGCAAGCTAACACAAGCTACTTGTGACAAGCTTACAAGTTCACATACATTCCCTCAAATAATCATAAATTCTTGAACTAAATATATAGGAGTACAAAATCGATCGTTGCTAGATTCGAACTCGCGACCACTGGATTATTAACCCAGCGTCCAAACCACTATGCAACAACCCATTATATTTGAATTAAATATTATTTGGTATGTCATTGTTATTTTTTTTTCTGTCGGGGGTCAATGTTATTTTATGACAATGTTATGACATCTCAAAAGAGAAAAAGTTGTCAACGGCTGGTTCACATGATCACTTTATGCGCTTGCGCAACGTTCACCAATTATGCCTTCTAATTGAGTTCCCTAATCAATGTAATTTTTGAAAGTTTTATATTTTATTTATTTAGTAAGCACAATATTAAAAAAAAACAAATATATTAAAGATAACTGCTTCACTAGACAGAGTCTGTTCCGAAGCAATTATCAGTTAAGTTTGTAAAGTTCGTACATTTTACAATGCAAAAAATATAACACATAAATATTAGGTATAGAAAATATAAACAATAAAAAATATACATAAATCAACCTTAACAATAAAAAAAATATATTATTTATACATCACCTACACAGTAAAAAGTTCACAAAAAAAAAGATGACAGCCAAAAAATACATTAAGTGGAAGAAACCGAAAGAAATCAAATTATTATTGTTGAAACATACTTTTCATTTTGGAGTCTACCTACTTCGAGTAGCCACTTTGTTTCTGACATTTTGAATGTTTTTAACACTTTTAGTGCCGATGGCAGTTTGTTAAATATACGTGGAGCAATATAATAAAAAAATCTTTGTCCAAATTTAGTATTCATTTTCGGAACTCGATAGCTACCCGAAGTTTTACTCCTAGTGTCCCTTGCGTTAACCTTTGTGAAATTTGAGTTGTTTTTAAAAAATAAATATAAAATTGATCTTGTATAAAGTTGCCGTATATCCAGTACTTTGAAAGATTTAAAAAGGTTTTCAGAGCTATACCTGAATGGCTTCTTATTGATAACTCTGATTATGCACTTTTGAGCTTTTATTAAAGAGTCTAGTAAGGTAACTGCTGCGCCACCCCATGAAGATATTGCATAACTAATGTTGCTCTGACATACTGCATAATAAACCATTTTAAAATATGTGACATTCAAATAATTTCTTAAATTACTAAAAATATATATAAGTTTTCTTATTTTATTATCCATATATTCAATGTGAGGTTCCCATCTTAGATTTTCATCAATAATTACTCCTAGATACTTAATTTCATTTGCTTTCTCAATTATTATATTTGAATAATGTGTAACAATTCACCTGAAAATAAGAAATTATACTATTGCCATCTATGAAGTAACGACGAAACTTTTTTATAACGCCATCTATTGAGAAATTAATTTTGTAAATAATGAAAGTAACAGTCCTTATAAATGAGGTGACAGTGTCTCGCACAGAATATGTCACCCCTGAACTGCGACAGAAATATTATTTCATTTTTGGCTTGTTTACCTACTTGTACCAATGTGTATGAAAATCGAATATTTTTTATATAGCTCCTGGTTCTTCTATACTATCCCAACTACGTGTCTATTGAGATATTAAAAAAATTGTCAGTAAAAATATCATTTGTCTCCCGACAGGGAATAAATCCAATGTTTGCGTATATATAATTAAAACGAGTGGGTTGTAGCCAACACTAAACTATGCGATGTATGTGTCAAGATAGAAGAATGCGGTGTTCGGTTCTCACTGCTTACCCCTTGAGGAAGATAGAAGTGGAGAGTAAAAAATACACTTGTCTATAGAGACACATAAAATATCAATATGAAGTTGATCACTCAATTTTCCGTAACAGAAGCTATTTTACTTCTGTTATAATATTATTATTTTTCATACAAATATGAAATTTATTTCACATTGATATGGCGAACCATAGATTTTTTCTTTAAATTTTGACAGTCCTTGAATGCATTTTTGATGAGTGCATTTTTATCGTATCAAAATTTTGAATAGTATGAAAATACCTCATTTTTCCAGACCAAGAGATCATTTTAAAAATTTGAACAGATGAAATCATAGAGACGAAATTAACGGATATCTTTGGAAAACTAATCTCTAGGTCTATGCACTTTACACATATGATGTTAATATGATGTCGATAGGACTTATAGTTCGGGCTGTAGAGAGGACACAAAAAGGATAATCCGTACGCCATAGGTACATACAAACATATCAACACAGTGTGCACCCTCTACATGATATCCGTTGAGAAATTGATTTAAAAAAATACACTTAAAAATTGTGAAATCATGAATCTCCACTATTACATAGTGTTGAGAGTAAAAATACATATGGCAACAGCCGTACATATGGCAACAGACAGGACGACCTGGAGAGCAATGGTCGGCAACAGAGTACATGATGGCCACGACCCTCAGCATTGAGGACGACGACTGGTAAGGTGGTGGTAAAAGATTAAAAATATCAGATTTCTCGCTTACTCAAATTTATTTTATTTGCCAATTTCTTTATCGTTTTTTTTCACTTCAGCGTGGAAAATGAATTTACTCCCTTGTAGATATTTCTGAATTTATTGCTAGAGCTGACTTTCTCCGTAAGCACTCCCATCCTGATTATAATCAGTTCACTCCAGAATCGGTAATCCAGTACCTTAACTAAACGAACCTCTAATATTACTAAACCAGAAGCTAAGAATATTTCTTAAACGATAAAAGGCGGAATTTTAGGATTTTCAAAGACTGACTTCTAAATATTTCTAGTCATTTTATATTTTTTAGCCTTCATTGTTTGCATAAAATCAATTTACAAATTTTTATTTTTGACGTAAGATAAATGTGTTCAATATGTCAAAAAAAAACAATAATATGTAATATTCATCACCAAACAATGTAAATAACAACGAAAAACTAAAATGATGGATTTTCGGTTTGTTTTCAACTTATATTTGAGAGTATCACATATAAATTATAGTTTACATTTAACTTGTAACATAATAATCATCAAAATCATCAAAATCATCAAAATCATCAAAAATAATATTGAAAAGACCAAGAGATTACTCTACTTGTTACGTTTTGTGATTTTAAATAATTATTATAAAATTAAAATATTATGCGCGGCTAACTATAATGGCTTATTGAGCAAATTAGACTAATATCCAGAGTATGTGTAGTGAATCGGTGATTCCTGTTTGTTTGTGGTATGACATAGATAAGGAAATAAAAAAAAAGATATTTATAATAATGGATTTATTAAAATAGATATGGCAATTAAATGGCAATTAATGGTTTTCCTTTTGGTTAATTATTACAAACAGATATACAATAAAAATAAAAGGTATTGGCTTTGGTATGGATTGAATTATTAAGTGCACTCACATGTATGTATGTAGGTACCTCTTGGCTGATTCTTCTGCGATTCTATATTTCTGAGGTCAGCAGTCACTGACGATTGCAGAAGGTAGAGTCTCTGGACCTGCCCTCTATGAAATCTAGCCCTCGCAGATAACCCTGAGCGTCTCCGTTAATTTCGGCACAAGTCTTTTAATTAAACTGTTGTTATTTAATTGCGACTCAGGAATGCTTTTAAGTAAGCTTTAATAATAACAACTCAGTTTGCTTATAATATGAAAATGATTGATTTTAAGTACTTTATGGTTTGTATATCGCGAGCAAAATGCCAATGCTCTTTATTAACTCGGACCCTGAACCTAACTGAAGATCTACTTGCATCTTCTCGGACGCTACCCTATATCAGACTAGGTAGGTACGTGACCCTTATTTTTTGTCCTATGCAAGTAGATTCACGGGGCTACACATATTTCATCGTTTATGAATTTTATTTCATAACATACCTACTTATTTGATTTTTGAAGAATTTAAAGTAACAAGATTTTACGATATTTTTAAAGAAAATTGAAAAATTACGAATATCAAAAGAACCAGAATGTCACTTTTTTATAACAGAAAACAGTACAATAAACAATTTTAAATAGTAACAACCAAAAATAAACAATCATTTGCGCAGCACCATTACACATACATGGCAGAAAATTTTTTCAACGAAATTCCAACGGATGTAACAGAATCAAATCATGAAGAAATATTAGAATTCGGATATTTTAAAAGTTGCATATACGCAAACATGGATTTTTTCCTGTCCGGAGTCAATGATATTTTTGACAATTTTTCAGCGTTGCGCAAGCGCATAAACTGATCACGTAAACCAGCCGATGGCAGGTCGTAAGCCCTATAGGTGCATTGAGTTCCTGCTTCTTCTATAATATCCCAACTTGGTCTCTATTGAGATGTTAAAAAGTTTGTCGATAAAAATATCATTTGACTCCAGACAGGGAAAGAAATCCAATGTTTGCGTATATGCAATTAAAAACAATATTCGAATAGAAATGTGTTTTATAGAATCATGGGGTTAATTCTAATTTTTATGATATTTTTATACTGTTTTTTTGTAAAATACATTAAAAATAACTATGGAAACTGAATGTAATAAAGATACCTACTCTTTTTATTTTTATCATTTTTTTCTCCCTCCAGCAATTGCTTAATTTGTTAACCTAAATAATTATATAAAAAAAAACAAAATAATTTTACTTTTATAAACTGTTGGTTCTATATAGAAATATAACAAAATAAAAATAAATGTTATACATGCTCAAACAACATAAAATACGCTAACATAATTTCTTCTATCGCACAGTAGCTGAGAATGAAAAAAAAAGAAATATATCGATGAAATTCTGTAGACTATCAGTTAATACCGTTTTTATAGACAGAGGAGAAGGGGTGGTTGTGGAGGGAAAAGAAAGGTATTTTAATTTAAATGATGGCAACCTCACCCAATCCTGATGGTGACAGGAAGAATAATGGGGTGAAAGGCAATTGGAAAAGTTCAATACAGACTTGGCTTTTTCAAAACCAAAAGACAATTAATTGTTCAGGTCGCTTTGTCCAACGCTGATCAAATTATTCCGATGAAGGCTTCTCCTTTTTTTTATTTCATTTTATTTCAAGCGATCCATTGATGGGCGAGCGGGAAAGTCTCTGGTGATAATAATATTGATTGTGGGATTGGATTGAATTAGCGAAATGTAAAAGGGAAAAGGCTAAAGGGAGAACAGAATGAGAAAGAGATGGTTGGATGATAAGACTAATTATACCCGATATGACTATTGATCTGGGAATAATTCCCAAAATCCAAGACGAACTCTGCAAAACTGTCGGAATTCAAAAGTCAGCAAGTGCCACGGCGGAAATTTTCACAGTAAAAGACCCTCCAATGCTTTTGAATCATTTGAAATATAAATAACCAATTTTTTTTCTATGTACACAGGTTCAATGTAGTCATTTATTTGCCATCCATAATTAATTAACAGATATGAAACTCACGCATGGTATAAACTCAGTGAGTCACAAAACGATATAATAAAATCATAACAATATACTTTTTTGGATTTTTTTTAACATCTCAATAGAGACGAAGTTGGAATATTATAGAAGAACCAGCCCCCTAGACAACGTGTCATTTAGCTCAAGAAAAAAAAACAAGAAAACATAACTCAATGTACGGAAATGACAGCTGTCACGTGACTGGCAACTGTCACTTACCATTATCTTTATCTTGTTTCTTTTCTTGAGCTAAATGACACATTGTCTAGAAGGGGCAGGAACTCAAGGCACCTACAGAGCTTATGTCCTATTATCGACTGGTTTACTTGATCACTTTATACGCTTGCGCAACGTTTATTGAGTTCCCTTATCAATGCATTTTTTTCTTGATCTCAGCTTTGCGTTGCGTTGCTGTGGCGAAAGGATTGGCCAGAAAATTTCTGTTACCAGAGGGCACGCAAAAGTTTCCTGACATCAACGCAGCCACTTCCATCTCGCCCTAAGCTGGAAAGGCTCCGTCTATGGCAGCAAGAAGCCCCCGATAACTTCGTCCGCCCTAAGGAGAGTCTTCCCCCGGGCCACAACGTGGAGTGGCGTACGTGGAAGTCACTAAACAGACTGAGGACGAACATTGGGAGAACGTTGGATAACCTGTCTACATGGGGCTTCCTGCAACAGGGAATACCAACGACATGTGACTGTGGAGAGCAGCAGAACACCGCACATATGTGCAGCTGCACCTCAAGTCCAGTCAACTGCACCATGTACGATCTTATGGTGGGTAATGATTGCGCTATTGACGTTGCTAGGCACTGGCAGAAGATTATTTAAATGCGTTGCTGACACGATAGAAGAAGAAGAATCAATGCAATTTCGATAGTTCTATATATTTTAATAATGAGAAAAAGATCGTCGAAATAAAAAAAATCTTTACTATTGCCATCTATGGAGTAACGAAGAAACCTTTTTGTAACGCCATCTATTGAGAAGTTGTTTTTTTTTGTAAACAATGATAGCAACAGTATACATGAGGTGACAGCGTTCTCGCGCAGATGTCACTCCTGAACTGCGCCAGAAATATTATTTCATTTTCGGCTTGTTTACCTACTTGTACCAATGTGAACATATGTAAGTCGAATATTTTTTTTTATTTCGAATATTTAACAGGGAAAAAATCCAATGTTTGCGTGTAGGTACGCAACTTTTAAAAAATATTCGAGATAATTGTTGAAGCCAATATGTCATTATAATTATTGTCGTATTTTCTTATACCAAATGACATATAATATTGTTGCAACTGCTGTCCGCCCTACACCCAAAATTAGTCTCCTTTCAAACCGCGTCCTGTCGACACCACCCACATCTCTTCTGTTTTCCGCTCCTCAAAAATCACTTAATGCATCATAAATGTTATCATCGCGCGCGTGTGAGATTCAAGTGAATAGTGACAAGTTGTGATCATCCTTCAAGGGAGAGGACCAAGAATCAAGTGAGTTTTTCATTATATATCCTTCCTTTGCCTTGCGGTAGTTGCAACTTGTCACACCTGCAAAATACAGTCCACTTTTCACTTCTAATTTTAATTTTTTTTATTATATTACATATCCGCGTCTTCAATAATAATATGCATAAAATAATAAGGGTACATTTTTACTTTTAATAAATCTATACATAGGTATTTATCTTCTTCATTTCAACGTGAAGAAAAAATTGAAAAGGGTAACCTTAATTTTTTTGTATTTTCTCGTTTTAATTTCGTCTGCTCTTGAATCTATGCCATGTTGAATTTTACCAGTTGATCACAATTATAGAGGAAATTTAACAAACTACCATATTAATGTACGTACGATATCTTCATATAACCTCGGGCTAACAATTACCCATATCACATACTAGGCCTACGTCATATCTTTCTTCTTGATTTAGACATACTTAATACCAACCCACTGAATCCTCTTTCCTATCTTTTAATTGGTCATGTTTTTGTACATATGACTCTCATTTCATTATATTATGACAACGCTGTCTTCAGAAAAAAAAAAACGAAAATGTCGCCTTTGTTATTTTATTATGGTTTGTAACAATAACAATGTACTGATATTTATGTACTTGTATCATTATAAATGAAACAAATTTAAAGTAAATTTTAATTCAAATCTATTCGCTACTACTCTCACAATCAACCGCTTCTACTGAAGTTCCGCTGAATGCTAAAAAATCATTTAAAATATTACAAAGAGTAGCTCAGGGAGTCTTTTTTATGACATCATATCTTTGACACAAGCAGAACAACGACCCTAGACATCTTCTTTACGATCACCGGATGGTACCTCCAAGACTAAAATCGAGAAAAAGCTTCCTTAAGGTCACAAATGACCTCACAACCTCGCAAGAAAAGCGTAGAGAGAAACCGTGGAGGCATGAACTTGGCGATAATCTATGGATGATGCCATCCGAAAGCACAAACACCGTTCATAGTCTGAGCTACCCCACGTGGAAAACACTAAACAGACTAAAGGTAGGCGCGCATGGAAGCTAATTTCATCGGCCGATTAATTATCGGTGAGCTACAACATACGAATTACATGTAAGAGCGCGCATGAAAGCTAACAGAATCGGCCGATTTTAAAATCTGTGACGAGACACAAAAAATACTGTTGTATGAGAGAACGCGCATGGCGCATGCTCACCGATAATTTAATCGTCCGAGCGCAGTAGATCGAGAAGTACGTTGTCAGTGTTGTCAAACGAAATGTCAGAAAATATGTATGAAATAAACATGGATTCCGAACAATTAATTACGTTAGTTGAAGCACGTCCTTCATAGTATGATTAAAAATAAAAAAAAATATAGTGACCGCCAAATTAAGCAAAAATTGTGGTTGGAGATTAGCGAAATTTTAATAACTGGTTGGTGTACTTAAAAAACTCCTCAAAGTGTGATCTTAAATCTTCGTAGGACCGGACAAATTGTCCTTTCGGTAATATAGCACTTATTAGCGGATGAACCCAGTGATTTTTTTTGATGTTTCTTTTTACGCATTTTGAGGACAAGAGCACAAACACATGCTACTTCAAAAAAATCCATATTTCTAATCATATAGGTATTAAAACTTATGAATATAATATTGTATTTTAAATATATGAATGTTGACCGCCGTGTTATTTCCAATCGTACGATTCTATAAGCTTGCATGCGCGTTTGAACCGATCGGCCGATTTATTATCGGCCGATAAATAAATCGGCCGATAATAATAAATCGGCCGATTTATTTAAGCTTCCATGCGCGCCTTACCTAAGGGTTGGGGTGACTAGGTGCAAAAGTAACCAGCAGAGGTGGGGCTTTTTGGATGGGGAGGACACGAGCTGCGACTGCGGGAAGGTGCAGAGTAATTCTCACTTATTACAATGACTGCTGATGCAAAATGCATGTAATATGAATGATCTACTGATCACAAATAACAAAGCGATATACGTCGCTGCATACTGGAGTGGCAAGGCCTAAAGTCCGGACCCGATAATTAAGTAAGTAAGTAAGTTTAACATCTCAATAGACACGAATTAGGAATATTATAGAAGAAAAAGGATCTCAAGGCACTTACAGGGCTTACGACCTATAATCGGCTGGTTAACGCGATCAATCATGCCTTCTTATTGAGTATCAATCCAATTTTTGAAAGTTCTATATATTGTTATCATGAAAATCTGTTCGTTTAATAAAATGTCGAATACACCATCGCCTTCTATGAAGTGACTTTTGTAACGCCATCTAATGAGGAATTGGTTTGTAAACAATGATAAAAATAGTTCTAATACATGAGGTTACAATGCTTTCGCACAAATGTCACCCTTGAAGTTTCTGGTTCTCCTATAATATTCGAACTTCGTCTCTATTGAGATGTTAAAAAATTGAAACAAAATATCATTGCCTCCGACAGGGAAAAAACACAATAAATGTGAATACGCTACTATGAAAATATTCGAGTTCATGGAGTCCTTAATATTAGTACCTAATCTCGTCATTATTTGAAAAAAAAATATTCATCTAATTGCCACGGAGTGCAGATTTTTGTACGTAGAACAACAGGAATAACCGAAATATCCGTTATAGTTATTAATGAGACGCTTAGTGGTCACTCGTTTGATTTTGGTTCTGGCGTCCTAGTAGGTATTAAAACCAAGAAGTTTTTTCTTTAAATATATTTTATAAGTAGAGCATTGGAAGTAATTGCTATTCGGAAAATAATAATAATAATAAAAATGAACGCTTCCTTGCACCCTGCGCAAGTGGTGAGTTTATTGTCGAATGGCAATTTCTTTCAACTAACCAGTGTTTCCAGCCCAGAGAAGCAATATTTGCGTGAGAAATAAATTTAAATAAATTTCTCGTCTGCTGGGAATCAAACCCAGGACGCCCGCACAGAAACCAAATGACTAACCAACTGTGCCACCGCGGTCGGTCAAATTTTATACATAGAAGTTATATTAATTATAGAAGTTATGTATGTTATGTTAAGTTAAATATAAAAGTTATAAGTTTTATCTATAATTAAAGTAAAGACTTTTTGATTCTACATTAATGTAGAATCAATAAGTCTTTACTTTAATTATAGATAAAACTTATAATGGAATTCTACCAAATAAAAACTTCGTCGATAATTAATTTTATAAAAGTTATGTTATGTTAAGTTAAATATTCGGTAACTTGTTATATTTACGTAGTATTCCAGGGAAATAACATAGATAACTCTTCTCTTTTAAGGTTGTTTTATTAAATTTAAGTATCTCATGAATTATAATTATTTTTATATACCTATTTATTTAAAAAAAATTGTACACATTTGGACTAGGGCGGGCTTATTTCTACACGGCAATATCTTAAACCAGCCATATTCATTTGGTGAAGCAAATTGTTTTTATGACACGTACCAATATATAAAATATATGAAATAAAATATATAATGAAACATATACCTAAAACAAAAACCATAAAAAAGGAGGGGAGGGAAGAGGAGGGGGCGAGGATATGATAAGGAGACAAATTAAGTGGAATGTGTAAGAAAATGCTTCCTCAGATTTCTTTTGAAAGCGGCAAGTTCTAATGAAACTCGAAGTCATTATATGTGTTCTACGAGTATCAACATGTACATATTCATACTATAAAAAACGATTACATTCCTGATTCGTATGTGAATTTACTAATGCTTCTTATGAATAAATATATACCTACAAGTAATCATTTAGAAATCAGAACTTCACCGTAATTCATAAAATGATTAAGTTTGAAAAGACATTGGAGCGATCCAATATATTTAATTTTTATTTGTTGTATTGTAGGTACATACTTCTATAACTAGTTGCATGTAACACATGAGATCCAACTGTCGATATCGATAGTATGTATAGTTGTAGAATAAGTACCAAACTATAAACTCATAAATCCAAATTATTGAATATTTTAGGATATTTTATTTTCTATACAACACATGTAGGTATGTATGTCAATATAGGATAGTATGGAGGTAAGTCCTTTGATCCTACGCAGAATTTGAAAACAGCATGATGGTATGTATGTATGTATGTTTGGAGATTAGAATCAAACAATTAAGTCTTCTTAGATATTGTGTGTAGGCGATTGCCATACAAATTGTATGAAGCAATGTCGTCACTAAATTCGATTTTTATAAAAATTGTTAAAAAAAAATGGAGGTGTGCTAATACAATGTTGATATTTTTTTTATAGAAAATAAAATTATCTAGTTGGTGTGTTTCGGCTTTTTTGATATTTTTAAAAAAATGGAAATATAGGCAGTTAAACTCATAAATTTATCATAAAAAAATATTTTTCTTAATAAAAAATGTTTGAGAAACCCTGGAATTTTTTTGAAAGAAATAATTTGAGATTTTTTATTTTTCTATGTTTATACCAATTTTCAGCGTTCTAGTTTTTATGGTTTCTGAGATATATGGAAAAAAAAGTAAAAATTCAAAAATTGATAACCCCTGACTGAAACGAAAATTCAAAATTCTGAGTACAAAAGTTTTGTAGTCCTATAACTTTTTATATATTCTGAAATTTTGGGCTCTGAAAATTGAGCGGATCAAAAGTTATAAGGGACACCACACACACACACACACACACACACACACACACACACACACACACACACACACACACACACACACACACACACAATCACACACACACACACACACACACACACACACACACACACACACACACACACACCCTCACACACTCACACACTCACACACACATACACAGACACACACACAGGCACACGAAATGTTCTACTCCGAATTCTGAGTAAATCCGTGCATGGAACATATATGCTGCGAAGCCTCTAAGTTGGTGTTTTTTGACTTCAAAGTTGGAAAAGCCGTGAAAAAAGTAGACCTCTGCATACAATTCTCGCGTATCCTGGCTTGAAACATTGTCGATTTGTTAAGAGAACAAAGTTCTCCTGAACAAATCGACAGTTGGATTATTGAATGTACATCAATTGTGGACAAAAGTAATTGGTGTGTTTTTTTTTCATTTCATAGTTTTTTCTGTTTATTTTATAAGACCGTATTTGTACCTTAAATAAATAAATACATATTTTTAGTTACAAACTGTAGGTATCTTCTCAACCATAATTTCAATCAATATACAACAAAGAAACTGACTTTTTTAGAAGCTATGATATCCAATCCATCTTACCATACAAAATCTTATTAGTATTTCTCTTTGTTTTATCAAAAGGCAGAAAATCATTACTCGGCAAAGTTTTCTAGACTAGACAGCCCCATCAAACCCGTCTAGAATCCAAGTTATCTAATCAAAGCGTAATTCTATGACGGATCATATTTGCTACTGACCTAATTACATACATAGGCATATTCAGTTTATTGTATAATTCATACAACATACATAATTCATTTTATGACTAAGGCTTATTTTTTGTGTATGACGCATCCATGAGCAATACTTATTGGTTTTGTAAGTACGGCATATAGGAAGAAGAATGTCATATTATTTAATGTCATATCTATATCCGGCTCGAAGGACCAAAATGATGAAGTGGACTGTATTTTCGCAGGGGTGATTTATTCTAACCAAATATGGTATTATGTTGCAACCACTGTAAGGCAGAAGGAAAATATAATAAAGAAGGATATAAATAAATGTAGTGAAGCGGTAAAAATGACGGATGAGATGCGGATTCGAATATGACTTGTCAGGATGCGGTTTTGAAACTGACTTGTGGGTAGGGGGCGGGCATTGATTACAACAATTATATTATGTTATTCTCAAATAATTGAAAATGAAACAATTCTTCTTGCTTTATTTTAGCGTTAACATATTGCACAGCCCTAACCGTTTTCTATTTATCTCGTTTGATATATTTTTTTTTCAAAAAACACTTGTGCTACAGTTGTATTATAGTTAAAAACGGGAAATTCGATTATTTATTTATTAATACTTCCTTGCACACTGCACAATTATTGGTGACTACATTGCCAAACGGCAGTTTCTTCCAACTGGCTGGTATTTAAAGTCTAAAGAAACAATACTTGCATGGGGACTATCGACATTTATTTAAACTAGATGTATGATATGACTAGAAATACAAGATGTATGAAATACGCCCGGAATACTCCATAAAAGATGGAAAGAGACCTGTGAGTCCACATCACAAGAGGCAGCAAACTCTGCATAAATAGACTCCAGTGGCCTTCAACCAGTATAATAAGAAGGCTTTTACCGACTGTGAATTATCGTCATATGACATAAATATCAACATGACTATGTAATGACATCTGGACTGAAAACAATTACCCTTACAGCAAAAAGGTGCCAAGTTAAAAGTTTCACAGCGATCCATGGATAGGCAGATGCTTGGCGCAAGTCTCAGCAACAAAATACGAAATTGCTGGATTAATGTGGCAATGGATACTACAATACTACAATGAACCCAGAATACTACAATGGAGACCTTGGTCAAAGAATAAGAGTGTTAGAAGATCCCCTTAAATATAGTCTGACGACATTGCCCGAGAAGCCGTTAAAACGTGGATGCGCAGGGGACAGACCAGAGACGAGTGGAAGAGACCTACGTTCAGCAGTGAAGGGACGACGGCTAAAGATAAAGAAGAATAATTAACGTAAAAATATTATTATGAATAAATAAATAAATAAAGCGTGACTGTATGTTGTAATTTTAGGACGATATACCTAATTGTTATTCAACGGACAGATATCCTGACAATCTCAAGAAACAACATGACGAGAATTAATTGAATTGTAAGCAAATTATATAACTTTGTTACTAGAATACAAGATACCTATTATCAATTCGCCAACTATCTATTTAGACTTGTAATAAACGCATGTTGCGTCGTTTCAAGCAAGCGCGACCAATTTATCTTCCAAAAACCATCATTTCTACTCTTTAGTACGTTAAAAGTGCTTGAAATCAGAAAGTTGTTTGTTCAAACAATTTTAAAAAATATTAAAAAAAAATCTTTAACCTATATATCGCATGATAAACTTACAAGAGCCAACGTCAACAAATTTCTATATGTACCAAAAATTAAAACGACGTTTGCAAAACGGTTTTTTGTTTTTTCTGCTCCGAGAATATACAATATTTTTCAAAAAGAGACAAAGGTAGATATTACTATGTCGGAGTATATATACATATATTAGATCGATACATAATTGGGTCCTTAATAAAGACCGAAATCAAATTTCGGCTCTTTTAGTGTAAATGTAATTAAATATTATATCTAAGGTGTTCTGTGTATACCTACTATGATGACACAAAATGTTGTTATAAAGGAAATATCAAATACTTATGCTATGTTGGAAAAAAAAATTCATATTATATCGTTTTGTAAAAAAAATGATGTACGAAATTTGTTATTTTACATTAACTTTGGTTTATATATTATTTTTTTATTTTTTGTGTATAATCTATTAAATAAATTTCAAGGCCAGAATTATCAAGGCTAGAACTGGAAAATATATAATATATTTTAAACAGTAATTTTATAAGTGACCCGTCTCTGAACAGGTTTTCCTAGTGAGACGGGGAACGAAAAATATATTGTAATTCATGTAGGTATTCTTATTTAATAAACGTTGGGTTGCCGGCACTGAAACTGAAACTGAATTATAAATATTTTTGAAATTATTTGACGTGAAATGATGCCAAAAGTATGTTTAAATCAATTCTAACATTTTTTAAAAGTTACCATTATGCCTACGCAAACATTGGATTTTATTCTCTGTCGGGAGTGAATGATATTTTTTTGACACATATTTTAAATCTTAATAGAAACGGAGTTGGAAAATTATAGAAGAACCAGGAACTCAAGGCACCTACAGGGCTTACAAGCTGTCATCGGCTGGTTTATTGGATCAATTTATGCGCTTGCGCAACGTTCACCAATATTGCCTTCTTATTGAGTTCCCTTATCAGTGCAATTTTGAAAGTTCTATATAATATATTTTAATAATGAGACGTTTTCACTTTTGCCATCTATGAAGTAACGAAGAAACCTTTTGATAACGCCATATATTGAGAAGTCGTTTTTTTGTGAACAATGAAAGAAACAGTCCTTATACTTAAGGTGACAGTGTTCTCGCACAGATGTCACCCATGACCCTGTCACCAACTTCTCAATAGACGGCGTAAAAGTGGGGCAACGGCTTACAATAGTTTTTGGGTGTTGCGTAAGACCCGGTTAATATAAAATACAACAGGCAACAATGACATCTTACATAGTTCAGCAAGGTTCACCATCACACATTCTGAATGTAGTGTTTCGGGTGTCCCGTAAGACCCGGTTAATAGAAAATACAACAGGCAACAATAACATCTTACATAGTTCAGCAATGAGGTTCACCATCACACATTCTGAATGTAGTGTTTCGGGTCTCCCGTAAGACCCGGTTAATAGAAAATACAACAGGCAACAATAACATCTTACATAGTTCAGCAATGAGGTTCACCATCACACATTCTGAATGTAGTGTTTCGGGTGTCCCGTAAGACCCGGTTAATAGAAAATACAACAGGCAACAATAACATCTTACATAGTTCAGCAATGAGGTTCACCATCACACATTCTGAATGTAGTGTTTCGGGTGTCCCGTAAGACCCGGTTAATAGAAAATACAACAGGCAACAATAACATCTTACATAGTTCAGCAATGAGGTTCACCATCACACATTCTGAATGTAGTGTTTCGGGTGTCCCGTAAGACCCGGTTAATGGAAAATACAACAGGCAACAATAACATCTTACATAGTTCAGCAATGAGGTTCACCATTACACATTCTGAATGTAGTGTTTCGGGTGTCCCGTAAGACCCGGTTAATAGAAAATACAACAGGCAACAATAACATCTTACATAGTTCAGCAATGAGGTTCACCATCACACATTCTGAATGTAGTGTTTCGGGTGTCCCGTAAGACCCGGTTAATAGAAAATACAACAGGCAACAATAACATCTTACATAGTTCAGCAATGAGGTTCACCATCACACATTCTGAATGTAGTGTTTCGGGTGTCCCGTAAGACCCGGTTAATAGAAAATACAACAGGCAACAATAACATCTTACATAGTTCAGCAATGAGGTTCACCATCACACATTCTGAATGTAGTGTTTCGGGTGTCCCGTAAGACCCGGTTAATAGAAAATACAACAGGCAACAATAACATCTTACATAGTTCAGCAATGAGGTTCACCATCACACATTCTGAATGTAGTGTTTCGGGTGTCCCGTAAGACCCGGTTAATAGAAAATACAACAGGCAACAATAACATCTTACATAGTTCAGCAATGAGGTTCACCATTACACATTCTGAATGTAGTGTTTCGGGTGTCCCGTAAGACCCGGTTAATAGAAAATACAACAGGCAACAATAACATCTTACATAGTTCAGCAATGAGGTTCACCATCACACATTCTGAATGTAGTGTTTCGGGTGTCCCGTAAGACCCGGTTAATAGAAAATACAACAGGCAACAATAACATCTTACATAGTTCAGCAATGAGGTTCACCATCACACATTCTGAATGTAGTGTTTCGGGTGTCCCGTAAGACCCGGTTAATAGAAAATACAACAGGCAACAATAACATCTTACATAGTTCAGCAATGAGGTTCACCATTACACATTCTGAATGTAGTGTTTCGGGTGTCCCGTAAGACCCGGTTAATAGAAAATACAACAGGCAACAATAACATCTTACATAGTTCAGCAATGAGGTTCACCATCACACATTCTGAATGTAGTGTTTCGGGTGTCCCGTAAGACCCGGTTAATAGAAAATACAACAGGCAACAATAACTCCAAAAAATTGAACGTACTATATAGAGCGCGCAGATATTTTACTAAGACCCAGATCTGTATACTCTACAAAGCGCAAATACGCCCAATTATTGAATATGGCAGTCACCTCTGGAGTGGCGCCCCCCAATACCTACTGAATACCCTCGACGCTGTCCAAAGGCGTGCTATACGTCTGATTGATGATCCATCACTGACTGATGGATTGCAATCACTAGAACACAGACGCAGAGTCGGTATTTTAAGTTTATTCTATAGATACTACCACGGGAATTGCTCAGAAGAACTTGCATCTTTGGTCCCTCCTCCACCCACTCGCAACAGAGTCACTCGCTTCACTCAATCGCAGCATCCATTCACAGTGGACCTTCAACATATACGAACAAGTCGCTTCTCGAACTCCTTTATTAACACAGCAGCCCGACTGTGGAACGATCTTCCGAATTCTGTGTTTCCATCTTCGTACAACCCGGGTCTTTTTAAAATCCGAATTAATAAACTCTTTTCTAGATTGCAAACCCCTCCCAACGCTACGTAGTGCGCTTCTTCGGAAGAGTAAAATGGACCCAAATCCTAATAGCTGGCGTCCCCTACGTAGACATGTTAAAAAAAAAAAAAAAAACATCTTACATAGTTCAGCAATGAGGTTCACCATCACACATTCTGAATGTAGTGTTTCGGGTGTCCCGTAAGACCCGGTTAATAGAAAATACAACAGGCAACAATAACATCTTACATAGTTCAGCAATGAGGTTCACCATCACACATGCTGAATGTTTTCTATTTAGGTGAAACTAAAATAATATGTGGTATAGTATGCTTCCGAAACCTGGGTGATGACTAAGCAAACTGAAGGATCCATAGCGGCTTTTGAGAGAAGGATCTTTCGAACGATCTACGGGCCAATATGAGATAATAATGGTTAGCGTCCTCGATACAACAGGGGGCTGTATGAGATCTATGGAGAACCCGATGTGATCAGTTCCATCATCATAGGACGCTTGAGATGGGCTGGTCACATGATCCGAATGGACGACGACAACCCCACAAAACGCCTCACACTTTCTGTGCCACAAGGTCGAAGGAGACCAGAAAGACTAAGGACCGATGGATGAATAGTGTCGATGCGGATGCATCCGCACCAAATGTCAGAAATTGGAGAACGAAGACAGTGGATAGATGGTAATGGAGGAGACTCCTGGATTCAGCCAAGTCCCACCCAGGGCTGTCGAGCTTATGATGATAATGAGGATAGTATGGAAATGAACACCCTTATATCTGTCGCTGGCTACCTAATATTGATCAGCAAATAAGTTTCACCACACATTCTGAATGATGTCTTTAAGGTGTAGAGATACCCGCATGTATAGTGCTTGTTTATACTCGGATGTGTTTATAGTTTGGTGAACGAGCTTTTGCAGTGAGGGGTCCAGTGCAGTGGAACAAGCTTCCGGACATTTTAAGAACAATAAATAGTGAAAAAACATTTAAGAAACAGTTAAAAACATTTTTATTCAAAAACTCTTATAGTGATTAAGTTAAGAAAATATTTTTTAAATGTAAAGCGCCCTTGAGGTGCAATCACAAAAATGGCACTATAAAAATTATCCATGATTATTATTACTATTATTATGGTGTTAAGGTAATATATATCCGCATATCTGTATCTGGTTACCACAAATTGTGGCATATACTGTGATGATATGAACGAAAAAAACTAAAAAAAAATAATTTAGAACAAATATAAGTGATTTTACACATGAAAATAAACGTCCAATATTTTCGTTTTCGCAATGTTTTGCATTCGCTGTGAAATCGTGTCGCCAAACTTATTAACATTTTAATTTTTTCCATTGTTCGACGTTGTACCAAGTTTTGTGAGCACAATTCAGATTTCAATAATTGTAGTTTCAAGACATTTTAAACCATGCAGGTACTTCGAATTGTTCAAAGCCTTTAATTGAAACTGGAGTTAAGTGAGCTTACAAAAGCGCACGACGAGAAGTTTAATGTGATATTTTGCTTTGTAAATTGAAGCTGTTTGCAAATTTCATTCCTCGTTATTGAATAATACACGTTATTCAACTTATAAATTATTTTTTTAATATATTTAATATAATAGTTTATTATTTGATAATATTTATCTATATGTATATAGGTATATATTTGACCAGGGAGCTAAAGACCCTTTTTAAGCAAACAACGCGCACGGAGGACTTCTCTGTGATTTCTTTTAAAAATTCAAAAATCAATAACCTATATGGAACCCTCAGTATCAGAATTCTAAACAGAGAATTGATAGAATTCAAAATAGATTTTGTAAATACATAATGTATAAATCGTATGGAAGCCTAAATTCTATTTCTGATGTGCAAAATCATCTAAAAATTCCACCACTGGAAATAAGAAGAACAATCAACGTTGCAATTTTTTTATATAAAATCTTAAACAATACGATAGACTGTTCTTATTTACTAGAAATTATAAATATTCATGTCCCCCCCCCCCCGAAATACCAGAACCAATAATACGTTCGAAATCAATAAGTGTAACACTAATATTAGAAAAAATAACTTCATTGATAGATTATGCTATATTTTTAATAACAAACTCAATGACGTTGATATATTTAATATATCGCTCAAAAATTTCACCAACATCCTACGAAATAAAAATACGTTCTAATTATTACCTTACATTCATATTATACAATAATATAATTTTTATTTTAATAAAATAAAAAAAAATGTACGTAGACCTCTCACACCGTTACATGATTTTGTATATATTTCCTACAATAGTTTGTGGTGTAAAACTTCGGTGCATACTTCTTGCAACAATATTATTAGTATTATTACCTACATAGCATTAAATGTATATTGTATATTATACTGACTAGTGAACACAATACTGATTGGTCGGTCAGTATTAGCTCGTTTTTTGTTGCGGATGGCTAAATGGTTAATATACCTACTCTTCCCAACTCTTTTCGTTTTTATATTTTAATATACCTGTGTTAAAAAAAATACTTTTGCGATTGTTAAATAATTTATGTACTTTGTTTAAACTATTTAAAAGAACCTTTAAAAGGTTTATAACCTGTTAATATAATTATACCTATTGTAAACTCATATTGTAAACTGTTGGTTCTATAAAATCAATAAAATAAAAATAAATAAAAAAATATAATTACTGTACGCCATCTTCTTTCGTCCTTCAACGGATCGCCAGTGAAATAATTTTTCCTTAAACAATTTTCTCGTTCGAAATTTTTATTTATAATAAAAAATAAATTGATGCGAAAAAGTACAAATTAATCGTTAAATATTTATTTACTGCATAAATTGACAATATTATTGTTCAAAAAGGAATTTTCAACATTCAGAATAAATTTTAACCGTAATAATCTGCGGAATATCCATTTCGAATACTGACAACATTGCTTTCAATATGTCATTGTCATAATCAGTAAGGTATTATGTACTCTTTGGTCATAATAATACGCAAAAAAGATGTCAGGTATTGTTTTCGTTTAATCGCATTATTTTATTATATATATGTATAGTTAATCATTATTATTGTATTATTATTAAAATATATTCAGTATTAACTGTTGTGTACTGTTCTAAATGATATTTCGAATGTACATTCAAATAATCAATGTTTATAATTTCAAACGTACGCATTTCATATAACGCATTTCGTTCAAAACATTGTCGAAAATATTTTTTTTATAATTTCCGCATTTTTACTATAAAAATACTGATTACTTGATTTTAACGTTTTCACGCAAAGATTTTTAGTTTTTAAATGTTGTGTAATGTTCTAAATGGTATATTTGACGATATTTAGTTTTATACGGTTATTTCGCAACTGCCGCGTAGCGGCCGTTGGAGGTTGGGCCGCGATATCGTCCAGGGGCAGAGCCCCTAATACGAATAATCCTCAATAAACCATTCAGATAATCCAGTAATCTATTATTCACTGATTTTAAAGTCTTACATGAGAGACAACTATATATTAGCAAAATAATTCTACACACTCACATATACAGAAATACCTACCCAATTGCTAGGCATTCTTATTCCACCCGTAATTCTCAAAAGTCAACTATAATAAAGAAAAAAACCAACACCACTTTCGCACAGCGTAATTTTAGATTTCTTGGCCCTAAAATGTTTAATTTTCTACCTGATGACTGGAAACAGTTGACAAGAAATGTGCTGAAAAAACAATAATTGGTTGGCTTATATACCTACATAAGTATAGATGAATCAAATAATAAATTGACTTCATTACTAACTTAATTGGATCTGAAAATTTGTTAAATTAACCTTATTTTTAGAATCATTTTTGTATGTGTGTGTTGTGTTGTGTTGGTTATTGCTACTTTAGTAACTATTCCTATCGGACGTCCTAAAACAGGTTCACTTAGTTGGGCGTCCAACGTGTCAATATTTTTTATACAGCGTACAACTCGGACAAATTTACATGCAAAACTGTACCTACTTTGTTAATGTACTAATATATTTTGTTGTTATAATTCTTGTTATGTTACTTACGCTGTTTTATGTCTAATAATACTATGTAAAAAAATAAATTAGATGGGTCGGTGGCAGAGCGGTTAGCGCGCTGGGCTAGTAATCCAGTGGTCGCGAGTTCGATTCCTGCCTCGACCGATTTCGTTCACCTAAGCACAAGAATTTATTTCCTTATTTTAGGGAACGTAGGAAGATGTATATGTACTTGTTTAACAAGGACATATTCATTTTTTTGAAGAAAAAGAAGAAAAAAAAAATTTCATCTGTCCAAATTTTCAAAATGCTCTCACGGTCTGGAAAATCGAGTTTTTTATATTGTTTGAAATTTCGATACAACAAAAATACACTCATCAAAAATGCATTGAAGGATTGTCAAAATTTAAAGAAAAAAAAACTATGGTTTGCCATATCAATGTGAAATAAATTTCATATTTGTATGAAAAATGTATATATGTAACAGAAGTAAAATAGCTTCTGTAAGGGAAAATTGAGTGATAAACTTCATATTGATATTGTATGTGTCTCTATAGACAATTGTATGTTTTACTTTCCACTTCTATCTTCTTCAAGGGGTAGGTAGTGAGAACCGAACTCCGCATTCTTCTATCTTGACACATACATCGCCTCATTAACACTGATAAAATATCTCATACATGCTCATCTTGCTAGTAATGTAATTTTACTTAAAATTTCTCAACAGGTATCATCTAGAAAATACATACTATGAGTTTCGTTACAATGTTTTTGTGTGTATGGTGTATTGTGAAAACTATTGTCCTCTGGGAATCTTATATTTGTTTAAGAATCTAATAGAAATGTACTTCATTAAAATGCATTTAGAGATTCTCAAACTTTTAAGAAGAAAAAATGAACGCTTACTATGTTGTGGAGAGTTTAGTGGTGGCCACAACCCACTCTTTTACTAAAACTTTTTTACTTTTTTATTTGTATTTTCATGAATATATTTGTAAATATTCATTTTTTTTGTTTTTTGTTTCAGGTGGCAGACCATTGGGAAAATGAACTTTCTTAGAAAACATTTAATTCATTCATTGAAAATAAAAAATAAATAATTATAGCTTTTTGAAATAAGTAAGTTTAGTGATTAACGAAACAAATTATTTTTTTTTAAATCTATCATGTTAAGTTTTTTTTAAATTAGTTAAATAATATTTTGGTTCAGTGAAGCCATCTTGACCGATCAAATTATCAAGATAATATCCCGATTACTGGATTAAAACAAGTGATGACTCGAGTTGTGAAGTTTCTTGAATTTTAAAGTTTCTGTTGTTGAACTGATTCAAATGACGATGACATAATGAAGTCTAAAGGAAAAGAAGCGATGTTAGCATTATGTCCATTGCTAATTTTTCTACATCTTTGCGGTAAGTGAATTTGAATACATTTTTGCTTAAAAAATTTAAAACTACGGCTTTTGTCAGCCTTCGTGGGTCAGTTGGTTGGGTATCTGACTGCTGATCCAAAAATCCTTGGTTCAATTTCCGGTGGAGTCACATGTTTTAATTGTGTTTTCAGTCTGGATCTGTGAGACGATAAATATTGTAAGTGTCCAGATTTTGGAAACTTGTTATTGGGTGCGTGATTAGTAAATTTGACGTAGAATCTGTTAGTAAATATTTGACTTTTTAAATGAATAGAGCCAACACCACGAGAACAAAGAGTCTCTTGCGAACCACCGAGATGATAACTCTCCGCCCCATCGCAGGTTTAACCATCCGAGATAGAGTATGAAACTCCGAAATTCGGAGGATCTACGATGCCGAGGATGTCGTGCGATGGCGTAGAAACAGAAGACGTTACTGGAGAGATCACGTCAAAAGAGCGGATTCAGTGAGAGTGGTGAAAATAGCGGCAGACGAGAAACCGTCAACCAGCAGATCCCCTGGACGACCGCCAAAGAGATGGAAGGACAGCTGGGCCAAGTTTTTTTTACATGTGTGTGTGAGGCGGTAGATCGGTTGGTTTTACGTTTTATGTAGGTGTGCGTATCGGTAGGTGTACGTATACTAGAAATTCGTCTGTTTCCTCGTAGTTTTAGTTGGCATACATTCATTGCGCTGACTAGGTATCTGTATCATATATAATCTAAGCAATTTTGTTTCATTTAGACCTTAAAGCCGAGTGCTTACCAAAAGCTAAGCTATGTTAGTTTAGCTTCGCTCGCATTGTTGAGGTCGTGCAGACCGCAAACTATGTGAGCTAGTATGAAAAATGACCTCCGATATGCGAGCTAAGAGAGGTCATATGCGAGCGAGAAAAAACGTCAAAATAGAATATGTACAAAAATGCTGTATTAAATTTTATTTGATATTTTTTAAAAGTATATCCACTACTTTAATATAATTAATCAATAGGGAGTAGAGACCAGAGCAGACACAACTAGAACAAAATATCTTCTGAGAACATCAGAGATGAGGACATTGAGACGTATAACCGGAAACACAATAAGAGACCGAATTCGAAATACTGAAATAAGAAAAAAGTGTAGTACTGGAGGCGATATTGGAGCTCACATGTTAACAGAATGGATGAAAATAGACTCCCACGTATCGCTCTCCAGGAGATCCCGGCTGGAAGAAGACCACCAGGAAGACCTCAAAAGAGATAACTAGACAACTGGAAGTCCATAGAATAGCGGTAGAAACAGATCTCGGATCTATGAAAAGGAAGAAGAAGAAGGAACTATTTAAACGGTACTATGAAAGGAAAAATTTAAACGATGTAATGCTAAATTTTCTTATGCTTTGAATCAAGGAAAATATCAAATAAACTAACCCCTAAATCTTTTCTTATTCCACGAAATATTTAACACTAAAAGTCGTAATAAAACCAATTCAGTTTAGTATAATAAAATACGATATTATATTTCACACAGCACGTCAAGATTAATAGTACGAATGGACAAATTAAAAGATATGTATACAACATGATAAAGTTTCATTTTGGCCTTTTGCCGGTTGTTTTAAGAGCGGAGTGGGGGGGGGGGGGGGAAATAAGCGGTAGCGGAATACGTGAAATGGGGAAAAATAAGCGGTACCGAAATTCGCAATGTGAAAATTTGGCAGAGGAGCCACACTTTATATTATTAGGGGAACTGGGTCATTGATTTCGGCAGCGGATACTCCTTAGCTGCATTCCGATAAGTTTCGCCGTGTTCTGCCAAATTGTCTCATTTCTCGCAGATATTGATAGACCGACGCGAAACGGTCTCGTTTTTATGACTGAAACAATGGTGGCCGTATGTCAAATTAAGCATATTGTTTTATTTTTTTATCACACCATTTGTATATGCTTGCGAAATCCACAATAACTATACAAAAAATTACAATACAATAGTGAAACATAGTACAACAAAAAATATGAAAAATAGACAATTTAGTATTATGTTGACACTGACAAAATGAATACAATCTATCAGTACCAACATCCAGTGGATAAGAACTATTCCACTAAGCGGTGCTTGTGTCGGAATAGTTTTCTATTCGTTTTAACTGACGCAGTCCATACTTACAATGTATTCCATTATGTCTAACACAAAATTATAACATATCATAAAATCAAACATGTATGTAAATTATAATATACAGCTTTAAAATCTCGGTTTTATATTATTTCATAATTGTGAGGTTAAAATGCAAAAGGGACTATTTCCATTTTAGTAACTTTACAGGAAGGGCAAAAACTGTGGTTCTTTAACGAAGCAGTATTATCAAGAAGATTGGACTTATATATATATATATATATATATATATATATATATATATATATATATATATATATATATATATATATATATATATATATATATATATATATATATATATATATATATATATATATATATATATATATATATATATATATATATATATATATATATATATATATATATATATACAGACGGTGGCCAAATTAATACAATCAAAGGAAAAAAATGCAAAAATAATTGTATTTTTAGCTGTTATCCAGCAAAATCGAATCACATCAGTATATTTTTAATTGTGGCAACTCCCTTCATTATTGTTATCGTACTTGCAACACTTTTTAAGCATCAACATGAAGTTTGTCACATACAAGATACGATAATGTCAGTTTAGTATTGGTCTTCACAGAGTGTGCGGGTGTTAATGGAATATTTTGCCCATTGATTTTGTGTTTATTTGAGACAGTGTTTGAGTGTTTCTTACATTTTTTTTTAAATAACAGGTAAACCTAATATTTATTACTAAATATTTATCACAATTATAATCATCATCATCACTGGCTCTACAGCCCGTTGTGGACCTTGGCCTCCTCCAGCATTCGTCGCCATCTTCCTCTATCCTGACAGGCACTCCTCCAATCCCTTATTCCAACTGCTTCTACGTCCCGCTGCACACCATCCAGCCATCGGAGTTTGGGTCTACCGACACTACGTCTACCTTGGGGCTTTAAATAAATGATCCTTTTTGGCACTCTTTCTTTGGACGTGCCCTGCCCATCTCAGCCTCCCTGTTTTGATGATTTTTACGATGTTTGGTTCTTTGTAAACATTGTAGACCTCTGTGTTGTGTCGTATTCTCCAAACTCCGTTTTCCTGGATTGGGCCGAATACTTTTCTGAGTATTTTTCTCTCAAACACCAGTAGAGATGTCTCATCTTTTTTACTCAGTACCCAGCATTCAGAGCCGTATGTCAGTACAGGACGTAGTAATGTTTTGTAAATGGTGACCTTTGTTTTCCTCGACAACACCCGAGATGCAAGATGTCTTCTTAAACCATAGAAGCATCTATTAGCCATGAATATTCGGCGCTTGATTTCAGTGGATATGTCGTTCACATCAGTCACCATTGATCCCAGATAGGTGAAACTTCTAACGGATTCTATTGTGTGAGAGCCTATATTGATTGTAGTGGGGGTCTGGTTATTGTGAACAGTTTTGGTGACTGGCATATATTTAGTCTTACTAGCGTTGATGTGAAGGCCCATTCCATTAGCAGCCCTCTCTAGCTCAACAAATGTCTCCGTCATTGCCCGCTGTGATCTACCAATTACGTCAATATCATCTGCGTACCCCAGTACTTGGGTTGCTTTATAGAATATCGTCCCAGTTGTTTCTATTCCAGACTCTCTCACGCATTTCTCCAAAGCAATGTTAAAGAGCAGACAAGCCAGGGCATCTCCTTGACGAAGGCCATGTAATGCATAAAACGGTTCAGAAGTGTCGCTTTGAATCCGAACTCTACACTGCGATTGGACCATAGTGAGCCTTACCATCCTTATGAGTTTGTTTGGAATTCCCAGATACTTCATCGCCTCATACAAGTGCGCTCTGTTGATACTGTCATAAGCAGCTTTGAAATCGATAAAAAGGTGGTATGTGTCGATATTATATTCCAGGGTTTTTTCCAGTATTTGGCGGAGAGTGAATATTTGGTCTATAGTGGATCTTCCTGGGCGGAATCCGCTTTGATACTGTCCCACCAGTTTTTCTGCGTATGGTAGTAGTCTGGCAAAAAGGATGCTGGCAAACATCTTATAGCCTGTATTTAGGAGGGTTATACCGCGATAGTTAGTACATTCCATTGCATCTCCCTTCTTATGTAGGGGACATACAACTCCCATCTTCCAGTCGTCAGGCAAAGTTTCGAGACTCCACGCCCTCTCAACCATTCCATGCAGTATTGTAATCAAACATTCTCCTCCGTATTTGAGAAGCTCGCTAGGGATATCATCATGACCTGGGGATCTATTATTTTTTAAGCATTTAAGTGCTGTTCTGACTTCTGTCATACTTGGAGGCAGCATATTGTCATCTTCCTCAGTGTACAAATTATCTATGTCATTATCACTAGTGTCACTATCATTATTTAAGAGATCTTCAAAATGCTGGGCCCAACGCTTCAATATATCCACCTTATCATTCAATATTTCACCATTCTTGTCTTTGCATGCAGTCATTCTCGGCTTATACTCTTTTCGCTGATGATTTAACTTCTGGAAGAATTTCCTGCATTCTTTCTGAGAGTTGAGATTTTCCAAATCATTGATTTGTAGTTGTTCCCATTCCTTCTTTTTCTTCCTGTGAACCCGTTTCTCCTCTCTTCTTCTCTGTTTATATTCATCTGTTGCACTTCTGGTATTTCGTTGCTGCTGTTTGAGATATGCTTCATTCTTCTTTCTCGTTACCTCTGCACATTCGTTGTCAAACCACTCATTTCTTCTTTTTGGGTCAATTTGTCCAAGTACTTCAGTTGCAGTATTTCTAATAATACTTTGGCATTCGTTCCATAAGTTATTAGGATCTTGGTTTTCGTTGACTTCTATTAATTTCCTGCTTAGTCCTTCCATGTACTGTTTACGCTTATCATGGTCTTTTAGTGATTGTGTATTAAATTTTGTTGATTTTGTTGACTTGTGCATCTTAGCCATTGATATTCTGGCTCTTATCTTATTAATTACCAGGTAGTGATCTGAATCAATGTTTGCACCACGGTATGTTCTACAATCTAGAAGGTTTGATGCGTGTCTACCATCTAACAGTATATGGTCTATCTGGTTACAGGTCACTCCGTCTGGTGACTTCCAGGTGGCTTTATGAATCGACTTATGTTTGAATAGTGTGCTTCCAATGACCATGCTATGGGAGGCCGCAAAGTCTATTAATCTGCTACCATTATCGTTACAATCATTGTGCAGACTGTGCAAGCCTATGGTTGGTTTATAAATGCCGTCATTTCCCACTTTGGCATTTAGATCCCCTATGACGATTTTTATATCTCCACGGGGACACCTATCGTATGCCCTTGTCAGGCTTTCATACCAACCATCCTTCTCTTCCTCTGTGCTTTCCTCTGTCGGAGCATGTACATTGATTATAGAGTAATTGAGGAATTTACCCCTCATTCTGATGGTACACATACGTTCATCAATTGCTTTAAAGTCTATGATAAGGTGTTTTAGTCTCTTTGCTACTACAAATCCTGTGCCCAGTGTATGATGTTTATCATGACAGCTATAGTATATATTATGCTCTCTTCTTTCAATAACTCCCTTCCCCAACCATCTAATTTCCTGTAATGCTGTTATGTCTGCTTTATACTTTGTTAATTGTTCTGTCAATAATCGTAGTGCAGCTGGTCTGTAAAGGGATCTCACATTCCAAGTGCATAGTTCAAAATCGTTGTCCATTTTTCGTTTGCCAGGTCTTATCCGTTCTCTGGTTGATGTCCGAGGTTCAGCTAGTGGTTTCGTAATAGTGTTTTTTTTACGGGGATAGGTTATTAGCCTCTCGCCCAACCCCCTACCAGGAGGACCGGGGTTTTTCTGTAGGGGTTTTCCTTCCCTTAGCTGGGGGGTTCCGGATTTCAGGCGCCGGAGGCTCGCCCTCGCCCTCTCAGCTATCTGCTGTGACCCTCTATTATTATAGTAGGCCACATTACCAGGGTTCGCGACGTGGACGCTAGCGAGTCGGACTTGTTGGTAGTGTTGCTGGTGTCATGCAACGTGGCGTTACTCGGAATTTACTAGTACCTACCCTCCAGCAGAGCATGTACCTCCGAGACCCTACCAACCATTCGAACCCCTTATCACAATTATACTACTTATCAAATTATTACGATTTTGATAAATTATTTTCTAAATGTATGCTGAATTTCAGAATTTTTTGGTTTATTTTAGAAATGGGAAGATCTTGTGACCTCACTCCAAGAAAAAAATCTAAAATTGCAACCCTTCTTGGTCACTGTGAATACAGTCAACGAGAAATTGCCACACTTACCAATGTTTCTCAATATTCTGTGCACAAAATAAGTAGGCAAATGAAAGGAAATGTACCCCTTGAACCATCTCGAATAGGAAAATGTGGACGAAAGCGCATTACTACTCCGCGAACAGAAAGAAAAATCAGAAATGTTGCTCTAGAAAATAGACAGAAGCCTCGAAAAGTAATAAAATCTATTTTGCAGACCACAGGAGTCAATATATCTGATCGTACATTGAGACGAAGATTGGTGGAAATGGACCTCAAATGTTATCGCCCAGTGAAAAAGCCAAAACTAACACCTGAAATGCGTAAAAAGCGACTAGAATGGGCACTAAAACACCAAAATTGGAACGAAGACGATTGGAGCAAGGTATTAGAATGTAAAATAAGTTTTTATGAAACTTTCTGTATTAAATAAAATTGACTAGTGAAAACTTCTCGTGTTCTTTCAGGTTTGTTTTTCTGATGAATCCTCAATCCAAATACTGCAGGACAAAACTCAATATGTGAGAAGAAGGCCAGGTGAAAAATATAATGAGGAATGTGTGGTCCAAAGAGTGAAGCACCCTCAGTCAATTATGATCTGGTCAGTGATTAGTGGGATGGGTATGGGAAGGCTGTATATTGTGAATGGCACAATGCGCCAGGACCAGTATATAGAAGTTTTAAAAGGGAGACTAAAGCCTCAAGTGGCCGAATGGTTTCCAAATGGAAAATATGTATTTATGCATGATTCTGCACCCTGCCACAAAGCGAAAACCGTTACTAAATTTCTAGAAGGAGAAAAAATAAAGGTATTAGATTGGCCAGAAATTCACCGGATCTAAATCCAATTGAAAACGTCTGGGAGGCTCTGAAAAGGGCATTTGTAAAAAAAGGTGTCATCACCAACAAAAGACAACTAATAGAAAACATAATTGAGGCATGGCACAACACACCAGAATTAAAAAATATCTCAATTAAATGTATCTCCAGCATGCCCAGAAGAATATCAGCAGTAATTAAAGCTAAGGGAGGATTTACTAAATATTGATCATTTTACCATAAAACGTATTTTATTATCAATAAACTATTATTCATAGTAAATGCATTTTATTTTATAAAAATATATTAAATCTCCCATAATATTCTAGAAAGATCGAAATAAAATAAAAAAATAATAATTTTCAATGATTCGAAGTCTAAAAACTGCTATAAATTCATTTGATTGTATTAATTTGGCCACCGTCTGTATATATATATATATATATATATATATATATATATATATATATATATATATATATATATATATATATATATATATATATATATATATATATATATATATATATATATATATATATATATATATAGACGCGCGCGACACACGTCTACTCACACTGAAAGCTAACCGTCAAGTGACTCGTAGCGTACAAGATGGCCGCTTATGTCAAATATTGTTAGCGCGACGTGATTGGCTCCTTGTGACACGCCCACCTGCTGTCGTGTTCGTTGGTAATAATATTTTATCATTATTTTTGTGTTGTGATTTATTGTTAATTTTAGTTGTGACATTAATATTATTATTGTTGTGTTTTGGGGTTATTTTCGCTATGGTATTATTAATATTATTATTGTATTGTTTGTCATATAAAATGTTCTTCCAGGTACTAGGCAAACGAACTCCGTCGTCCCGATTGTTCATTATATCCCTTCTCTTATATATTTCTATAGCTTCCCTGTAAATTCTGAGAGGTTCACTGTTTAAACTTGCTATTATTTTTGAATGGTCAAAATCTATTGCATGTCCTTCTGTGAGCGAGTGTTGTACAAGTGAGGATGTAAGTTTTTTGTTTCTCATGTCGACTCTGTGCTCCGCTATTCGTGCTTCAACTTTTCGATTGGTTCTTCCTACATAAGTCTTATTGCACGATCCGCACGGTATTTCATATAATCCATGAGCTTCAAGTGGAATGATGTCTTTCGGGTTTCTTAGAAAGGTTGATATTTTATTTGTTGTGCTGAAAACGGTACGTATGTTATTTTTGTTTAATAGACGGCTGATTTTATCGGTGACGCCTTTGATATATGGTAGTCGGTAAACTGATTTTATCGGTGACGCCTTTGATATATAGTAGTCGGTAATTACACTAATGGCTCCCTTATCCTCAAATTAGTATAACCCCATATATATCTCAAAATCGTTATTTTTGGAGATAGATCTTTTTGCATTACAACCTCACAATTTTAAAAAATATATTTTCAATGTTCATTCTACCTTTGTTGAGAATCCAAGAAGATAGTTTATTTTTCATAGCACTTTAAATTATATTTAAAAACGATCACTACTGCTCAATTAGGTATACCTGTTCTAGGGCTAGCAGTGTACAAATTATTATGATATTTCACTAGAAACAAATAGGTTGTACCTATTTGCATTTTTAAAAAGTAACTAAATAATGTACTCTGAACTTTTGTACACAGAATAACAAAGTGAATTAGTGTCATTATTATATGCAAATACATATTGTGTATGTAGGTATCTTGTCATTTCTATTTGTTTTATTTGTTCTCTTTTTATAACAAAATAAAATAATACATTAAAATATCGTTAGTAAGTAATAGTCGAAAGTCTTCACTGGTCCATCTGCTGGTAACTCATTCTGTGCATATATATTATGGATATTACTGTTTGTCATCATCACTGGCGCTACAGCCCATTGTGATCCGTGGCCTCCTCCAGAATTTTTCGCCATTAAGACCGGTCTATCGCCTGCACTTTCTAGTTTGCCACGCCAATCCTCTTTAGATCCTCCTGTATGCCGTCCATCCACCGCAGCTTGGATCTCCCCACACCACGTCTCCCCTCCGGTCGTGTGTCGAGAATCTTCTTTGAGGTTCAGCCTTTCTCCATTCGCTGAACGTCCCAATGACTGTTTGTACTCTGCAAAATAAAAATAATATGTCATCAATTCAATCTCTGACTTGATTTTTTATTTCTGAACCGTAAAAACCATAGATTGTCGGCCTTCGTGGCTCAGTTACTTAGGTATCTGACTGCTGATCCAAGGGTCCCGGGTTCGATTCCCGGTGGAGACACAGTTTTTAAAATTGTGTTATCAGTCTGGATCTGTGAGACGATAAATATTGCAAGTCTTCAGAATGTGGCAACTTGTTATTGGGTGCGTGTTAAATAATTATTTGACATAGCATCTGTTAGTTGCCCGAGAAGCTACATTAAATAAAATAAAAATATAAAAGAGACAAGTTAACTACGTTGGGTTCGATTCCTAGCAGAGGAAAAATGTATTTAAATTTATTTCTCACGCAAAATATTGCTTCTCTGGGCTGAAAACACTGGTTAGTTGGAAGAAATTGCCATTCGGCAATAAAATCGCCACTTGCGAAGGTTGCAAGGAAGTGTTTATTATTTATTTACGTTGATGTAGTTGATATGAATCACATGCGTCCCAAAAATAGCTTTTATGCTCTGTGGGCTTGTCTGTGTCCTTTGATTTTTTTTTCTATAACAAAGCATTATAATCAGTTGTTTTTATACTTAGGCATGAACGTGAGTAAAAGTTGGGTTGATATAGCAAAAAAATGCAAAAATAAAATTCAAGAATATGAAAAATCTGCAAAATTTTAATGAAATTTAAAAAAAAATAAACAAATTGATCCATGATAGACTGTATAGGTATATCTTATTTTGCCATTTGCACATTTTTTGTTATATATCGGATAAACTCTGTGTTTGACGATCGTGATTACACAGAATGATTCAGACTTAATTTGAATATCTACATTACATATATATTATATCCCATATTTTTCATTATGCTTCTTACAAGAATATGTACATCAAAATGGCTCGAGGGGCCAAAATGTTCATAACGTACCTACTTCATATGGGTTAGATTTTAGCCTGCATATTTAAACCCGGGTTCACTATTGCAAATTTAATATGCACCCAACTCCCTTTTAATGCTTTTATGTGCAAGAGTCGAGCAGATTTAGTGTTTCAAATATTCAACCTTAATTATATTCGTGTGATACTGGGATGAATTTTGCAGAAGCAAATTATAAATTCAAATGGATTTTTTTTTAATGAAGAGTCTGTCGACGGATTTTTTGCCGATAGTATATTATGCTCTGTGAAGAGTATGAATAAGTTTTTGGTCAATTGAAGTTAATTGAATCAAGTCTAAAATGGTCTGATATATTAAAATAATAACTATCAAACACTTCCTTACACGTTGTGCAATTGGCGTTTTTTGTTTTTTTTTATTTTGGAAAATAACAATATATTCCAACTAACCAACGTTTTCAGTTCAGAGAAGCGAGATTTACGTGATAATTTTGTTTTACTCCACTGAGAATCAAACTCAGATTGCCGGCTAAGAACTCAAATGGTTAACCACTAGGTATGTAAAAAAATCACATTGAAATATTAATGTTTTTCGTTGAATTGGTCACTGTACTGTGGCTACTCACCATGTATTTAGCAGTCCCATCTGTGAATGTGGTCTATAGGAGGAGACTCTGGATCATATGTTTTTTTAATAACCGGTCTAATATCAGTGGTTTGTATCAACGCTTGATCCACACTGTTCATAAATCTCCAATTAAAGTCTCGCACCTGCTGTCTCTTAATAATTCAATACTGTATGTCTATAATACCTTTATCAATCAATAATATTCTCCTTTTTATCAATAATATTCTCCTAAAACTACTCCTTACCTTCATTTTTATTTACATATCAACTCAAGGCATATTAACACTCTTAATAGGGCGAATTGCCATATAAATAAAAAAAATGTTTTTCATACCTATGGAAAATAAAGCTATTTGAACAATATTGTACATACTAAAATAATTCAACTGTCGATTTGTTCAGGAGAACTTTGTTCTCTTAACATATCGACAATGTTTCAAGCCAGGATACGCGAGAATTGTATGCAGAGGTCTACTGTTTTCACGGCTTTTCCAACTTTGAAGTCAAAAAATACCAACTTCGAGGCTTCGCAGCATATATGTTCCATACACGGATTTACTCAGAATTCGGAGTAGAACATTTCGTGTGTCTGTGTGTGTGTGTGTGTGTATGTGTGTGTGTGTGTCCCCTTACAACTTTTGATCCGCTCAATTTACAGAGTCCAAAATTTCAGAATATATAAACAGTTATAGGCTTACAAAACTTTTATACTCAGAAGTGTGAATTTTTGTTTCAGTCAGGGGTTATCAACTTTTGAAATTTTGGTTAATTTTTCCATATATCTCAGAAACCATAAAAGCTAGAATGCTGAAAATTGGTACAAATATAGACAAATACAAAATCTCAAATAATTTTAAAAAAAAAAATTCCAGGGTTTCTCAAACATTTTTATTAAGAAAAATATTTTTTTATGATAAATTTATGAGTTTAACTGCCTATATTTCCAATTTTTTTTTAAAATATCGAAAAAAGCCGAAACACCCCAACTAGATAATTTAATTTTCTATAAAAAATAAAAACATTGTTTTAGCACATCTCAAACTTTTTTAACAATTTTTATAAAAATTTAATTTAGTGACGACATTGCTTCATACAATATGTATGGCAGACGCCTATACACAATATGTTAGAAGACTTAATAGTTTGATAGGTACTTAATCTCCAAACATACATACATACAGAACCATCATGTTGTTTTCATATTCCGGGTAGGAAAACAGGACTGACCTCCATACTGTCCTATCTTGACATACATACCAACATGCGTTAAAATTTTCAATAATTAAGATTTATGGGTTTATAGTTTGATTCTTATTCTTCAACTATACATACTATCGCTATCGACAGTTGGATCATATGTGTTACATGCAACGAGTAATAATTAAATTTTTTATATTATGTTATCGTAGTGGAGAGAAAAAAAAATATGTTCTGTGTTAAAATACTATCAGAGATTTTTCTGAAAAATTCCATTTGAATTGAGAAATATCCTCTCAAAGTGTCAAACTCGTGGGGATGATCTTACGTCTGGAAAACTTGGGACCTTGAAAGCTGATAAAAGAGATGTGAAAACAAGATAGGTGTTTCAAACTTTTAATGCTCATGAACCAGACGGTACTTTAGGACACGACAGACAGAATTATAGAAGCTGAGAGGAACCTTAAACAGAAAAACATTCATATCTTCTACTAGGGTCGCGCTGTCGAAGTGGATTTGTATCAAAAAGTTTTCTTTTAAATATGTCTACAGAATTTATTAAAACATATTTCTACTGTTATAAGTTTGAATATGGTATTTTGTTACATTGAAATAACGAAGAATAAAGACTGACAGCAAATAAAAATATGGCGGGTATTTATTGATTAATTTAATTATTTATTTATTTATTTTTATCCAATCATTTTATTTACTTTTAATTATTATATTTTTTTTTGTTTATTTACATAATAATTAATTGATTGATTTATTATATTTTTTTATTTATTATTTTATTAATTCATTAATTTTTATTTATTAATTCATTAATTAATTAATTTATCTATTTGTTTATATATCTAAATAGTTATTTATTTATTTTAATGTGAGTACTTATTTATTTATTTATTTAAATACTTATGTATTTATTTAAATTTATGTATAAATTTATTTAAATATTTATTTATTTATTTTAATTTGTGTATTTGTTTATTTATTTATATTAATTTATTAATTTATTTATTTTTATTAATTAATTTATTTATTTATTCATTTACTTATTAATTTATTTACTTATTTATTTATTTATTTATATATTTATTTATTTATTTATTTACTTATTTATTTATTTATTTATATATTAATTAATTAATTTATTTATTTATTTATTTATTTATTTATTTATTTATTTATTTATTTATTTATTTATTTATTTATTTATTTATTTATTTATTTATTTATATATTAATTAATTAATTAATTTATTTATATATTAATTAATTAATTAATTTATTTATTTATTTATTTATTTATTTATTTATTTATTTATTTATTTATTTATTTATTTATTTATTTATTTATTTATTTATTTATTTATTTATTTATTTATTTATTTATTTATTTATTTATTTATTTATTTATTTATTTATTTATAATATTTTTCATTAGAAAACGATAGAAGAAAATGTTGAGGGCGATGAAGCGATGCATGTTTGCGAATGTTTGGTTCTTGCTTTGTTACTGACGCATCTATTAGGATGGCGCAAAGCAGCTACTTCACATCCAATAAACCGCTCCACTCACAAATGCCCATATTCATTCGTTAGATATTTTAGTCATTTTTACCTTTTCAATTTGATTTTTAGTGTTTTTAATTTATTTATTTAGATAAAATGTTTTTTTTTTATATTTTAAATTTTATCGGTTATTTGCCTATTACGATAAAATCGTATTATTAGGAGGGAAAGAACAATCGTACCATATTGCTGTGTTTCCATAGTTTTTGCACATTCAGGGCCTAGTTAGCCGAAACGGTTGTCCTGATACAAGGATAATATATATGTATATTATGTAGAACCAAAATCTATCAAAAATACTTTGTATAATGGAGTTCTACATCTAAAATACCGCCAATATTGAAAGAATTATTAATCTTTTGATTTATTCAAACATGAAAAATGATCTTAACAAAATAATATTTACCGAGAAATTTTCTTATTATTGCGTCTCAAACGTAAAGTTCTACTGAAAATTTCCAAACTACCCACCCATCTACAAGTCTAATGCAACTTGCATACTCGTTACGCCTTTGCGAACCTGCATATAATAACTATATCTAGTATGTGCATTGTATGAGTGTGTGTGAGCACCAAAACTTCTCCAGTTTAATGTAATATTCAGGATATTGCACTAAGTTCCACTTTGCGAACACCACCTGCATCCCAGTTCAATAATAAAATAGTATAATTTATAGATTCTTCCGTTATACTACTTAGCGAATTTCATACGAAATGTTTGCTAAAAGTTGCACCTCTAAGAACTGCACTCGTAAACATCGCCGAGGCAGACTACAACATATTATTTTATTTGCACAGAGCGATTCATTTTATTTAAGTGAAAAGTTCAGATGTATCTTTGTACGGTACAAACATCATATTTATGATCGTATTGTTTTCTTTTAACCGACTTCAAAAACGTAAGATTATCAATTAGAATAAATTTTTATTTTTATAAAACGATCCAGTCGAATTGTTCAGCGATTATTTTTTCCAAGTTTTTCTATTTCTATTAATCTTTTTTTGTTAGAAATGTGGTGTCTCGTGATTGATCCCATTTGAATTTGGTCACGATTTGATGAAGGAATTTGGTCACGATCTGATGAAGAAATTTGGTCACGATTTGATGAAGGAATTCTCGAGGAAATCATCAAAAATTATCGATTGCTTAAATAAGCGTGTTCAGTGATAATTCTTTACCACGTTATCCTATTTCGATGATGCCTTTTTCATTAGAAAGAAGTAGAAGAAACATTTATTTTGATGTAAAAACATATATTGAAAAAAAATAATACATTTAATAAATTATTTAGATTATACAAAATACATTTTTTTATCACACCATTTAGATAATTGCGGCCTTCGTGGCTCAGTTGGATGGGTATCTGACTGCTGAACCAAAGGTCCCGGATTCGATTCCCGGTGGAGACACAGTTTTCAATTGTGTTTTCAGTCTAGATCTGTGAGACGATAAATATCGGAAGTCTCCAGAATGTGGCAACTTGTTATTGGGTGCGTGTAAAATTAATATTTGACATAGTACCTGTAAGTTTCCTGAGAAGTAATAAATAAATAATCTTCATTAAAATAGATAATTACTAATAATATGCAAGCTGATCTTGACAGACTTACGGACTACTGCCTGACAAACAAATTGACTATTAATGCAGACAAATGTTACAAACTAACCTTTACCCGCAAACAATCACCCATAACTTTTTCCTATAACATTAATAAAGTTTCCATAACACCTTGCGACACTGTAAGAGACCTCGGTATAATCATGGATGGGAGCCTTACATTCAGCAACCATATAGATAAAATGATAGACAAGGCTTATAGAACTCTTGGATTCATATTCAGAACCTGCAAATCTTTCAAGAACATAAATACATTAAAATCTATATATTATACCATGGTTCGACCAATACTCGAATACGCATCCCCAATCTGGTCCCCAAGATACACAACATACAAACAACGCATTGAAAGAATACAAAGATTGTTCATTAAATACTTAAACCGTAAAGCATACCTCGAGTTCCCCAGCTACGACTGCGCGAGAACCTATTATAAAATCGACAGTCTCGAGAATAGACGCACAGTAAATGATATACATAATGCTTCTGTACAACATTATAAATAATAATATCGACTGCCCCTCAATACTCAATACCATTTCATTTAATATTCCTACTCGCAGAACTAGACATACACATTTATTCCACCGCACCAATTCATCGCACCAATTACGCACAAAACATGACTATTCATAGAATGTGCGATACATACAATAACAGATTTCAAGAGTTTGACATCTTCCACCTCAGCTCCACAACATTCAAATACTCCATACAAAAGAAGATCAATAACCACTTATTATAGGAAACCTTGACGGCATTAATTCTCTTTTTTCTTTTTTCCTTTTAGTTCAATATTATGTTTTAAATCATTGTTAACTTGAAATGTTGCTCTTACCTACATACCAACCTATGATCATATTTTATTTTTTTATTTTTTGCAAACTTGTATTTTTTATGTCAATCATAACGACAAAATGTAATAGGCCTTAATACTTGATGTTACTATTGTATTGTACTATGTCTTAACGCTGTTTTTTGTCCAACTTTAACATAAATAAATAAATAATAATTTTATATATATATATGTAATTTTTCATACGTAAGATAAAGAAAGATGTCATTAATAAAATGAAAGTAACACATTGAGATAGTTTGGCCACATGGGGAGAATGAATGAGGAACACCTGACGAAGAAAATATACATTGCGGACAGGAATGGAATGAGAGGTCGGGGCCGCCCAAGGAAGGGATGGCACGTCCATGTGAACGGTATTTTGAAAGTTGGAAATGTTGGAAGGGAGAACAACAGACGAACATGATGTATCTGACGATGTATGAATGTCGACGAGGCGATGAATGTGTGTCATGATAGATATAAGTGGCTTTCGTATCTCTCTGCCTATCCCGTGGGGGACATGGCGTGATGGTATGTATGTATATACGAAGGTATGTATATTGCATTGTATTTTAAACGTTTAGATTTGCGTAACGCCATTTATTCAGTTAAAAAAACAATTTCGTAATTTATATAATAAAATCAATTGAAAAAAAATATATATGGGGTAGAGATTTTTTGTTAACTTCAATGGAAAGTGTATATTTTATGAATTTGCGAGCTGGAAAATTCAAACGAAAACGGAATTAGTAATTTTGTTTTCTTAAAACTTAATTTGAATATTTTGTAAAAAATTCTTTCAGGGTATGTATTATTTTTAACCACCAGGCGTGTATCAAAATATTAGGCAAAAAGTACGTTGTACATAAAATGTAGAAATTAATGAAAAAAATATAATAAAACAAAGATTATAAATAATTCCTTTTCTAACGAATGGGCCATTATCATAAATTTTATTTATGATTACGTAAACATATTTGTTTTAATCCGGTTATTATAATTTCAAACAAAAACTATAATAAGGAAATTAGAAATGGATTTGATGAATTCCAAAGCCGCCAAAAACCAAGTCATGAGTATAAGGGCTAGGTTCATATGACGACGTCATCGTTTCGATTCGCAGAAGTCGAGAAATCAACTTTTTTTCATAGAAACTGCAAAACTTTAGAAATGTCATGAGAGGAGATCAGTATTGTTAAATAAAAGACTTTCACCGACACCAAAGACATTAAAACACAACTAAGTCTTCATTGATGAAATAGCACATCTAGGGGTATTCAGCATATTTTGCGAGGCGAAAAGTAAAACTGATAATGACAAAAAGACTTTCAAGATGTCATATGTCATGGTGACAGGAAAATTATTCGAAAAACAATTATTCGAATGCTCAATTATACGAAAATCAATTTTACGAATGGCAATTATTCGAATCACATTTTTTCGAAAAACAATTTTCCGAACACACAATTATCAGAAATTACAATTGTTCCAATTTTTATGACGTCATGTTGGTAGTATTGTGAGAGGAATAAACCATAGATTTTTATTATAATATACTAGATGTCGTAGTTAGCAAATTTTGTATGAATCGAAGTGAGGCATTTTTCCGGGGAATTTTTGACGTTTTAGTACATCATTTTTCCATAGAGAATAACGACTTATGTGAATTGTTTTCAGATTTATTTGTCGTAAAAAACACTTTGTTTATTTAGATTAAGAGACAAGTTTTTTAGGATGTGTTGAAATGTAAGGAAAACTGAAATATGTTGCCAACCAAAACGTCAAACGCGCGATATTCCATGACTCACTTTTTGCACGGAGTACTACATCTACATAGTATATTATGTATAATAAAAATCTATGGAATAAACAACATGGCGACGCACCGCGCTGTCAAACATCAGTTATTAAAAATGTGCAAACATACGTACCCAACAATAATACAACAAGTAATAATAGTCTTCATCGAATATATTTTACTGGCAATAAATATGTCAAAGGAGGCAACATAATGACACAAAAATATATATTATATTCGGTCAATTGGTTTTCCAACAAATGTTAGTTCGAATAATTTGCTTTCGGACAATTGTCATTCTGATTTCTGATTTTCGAAAAATTGTTATTCGGACAATTGCACATTCGAACAATTGTGTTTCGAAGAATTGTGTTTCGAAAAATTTTCATGTAATCATATGTCATGGCTCCGCAACATTCGTGAGTGGACCGGCATCAGAGACGTCGGAGGATTGTTCCGGACGGAAATTGATCTCGATAGGAATCGCCAACATTGGGTGGACCTGGTATCTTATAGAACGAATAGAAGAGGTCTATGTTTTTAATCTGTGTAATGAGCTTGAAATATCTAGTCAAAGTCCAAGTAATATTGTTCAGATTTTGTTATTAGTACTTCTTATGAAAACATTATTCCCAAACTTTGTGTAATTTGAAACTTGAAAAATAATATGAGTAGATCCAATAATAGGGGAGTTCGTACACAACATCTGCCTGAGTCTGATTATTATCGGTAGGTGCCTACACTTGTAATTTTGTATTACAAATGATGAGTTTTCTCATTTTCCCCGAATCTCCAATAATAATACTTCCGAATGTTACAACTCCGTCCTGTCCGGGGCTAGTAATGAATTTGAATCAATTATTATATTATAATCCCAGGGGCGAATCAGCCGGCTGAAATTGAAAGGCTGAAAGTATATATGGGGCTGAAAAAATGAACCCCCATAGTAAATTGTTTGTATAGCAAAATTCGTTAAAATATACATTTTTTATATGACCAATTGAAATTAATTGGGGCTAGGTTGCGGCCATAGGGGCCTAGCCAGTAAAGTTGAGGGTGGCTGCAGCCCCACCCTAGGATTCTCGGTAACAGGTCAGTACCCTCTTCAATTCTTACCTATGGAAGAGCAGGGCAGACGCCTTAATGCCTCGCTCGGCGGTGACTCATCAAACGTGGCGATGAGTAAGGATGCATCATCGGGCGATGGAAATCGAAGCACTGAAAGTACTGTCCGGTGGTGTACCTGAAATTCGCCAACATGAGTACTAAGGGGTGGAGGAGCCCCCCGTGATGATTGGTCGGCACGACCCACTCGGCGGTACCCGAGCTGATGACGAGACAGGTGCAGCTGACGCTGCGCCTGGTGTGGAAATCGAAGAACTGAAAGTACTACGGGCGTGGTGGAGGCTCCCTGTTGCAGTCTGTTGTTCGTGGAGCTGCTGGGAGGGTAACCCTTGCTATGATTCACGGGCCTTCACGAGTGTGATTGGACTCTTAGTGGCAGTGGTATGAAATATGCATGGTGGTAGTTCTTGTTTCGTCCGACGAGCAGCCGCTCCGGGGATGAACAGAACACTTTAGTTCTTTAACGTTCCCTATGGAGTGGGGTAGGTGACTGCGACTTTTCCATAAATGACCAATTCAAAAGATATGCAGTTCCATAGTAATTTTGCGGTTAGAACTTTACGATTCCTTATCAGCGCTCTTGATCAGAAGATATTCAAGAAACGGCGCTATATAAATAATCTAATTTTATTATCGGCCCTTCTTCAAATAATACACATTTATCTGTTGACACTGATTTCAATTTCCTTTCTTGATATTACTCAGAACCTTTTTTATTCGAATATAAATATTGTGTTTCTTTATCTATACGGCAATGGTCAATTTACTGATGATAAAATAATGATAAATCAGTATTTCAAATAATAACGCCTAATTATCATTATTAAAACGATTATACATTTCCTCAAAAAAATAAGTAGATAGATCAATGCGTAAATTATAAATTATTTAATAGATCAAAATAAAATGCAACAAACGCAACGATCTAGCTACTTATCAAACGATAAGGCTCTGAGGAGGTCTCTATAATATGTACGGTGGTCCTATTATAGAACAATTATCATTTTTATATTAAAAAATACCTAGATTCTACATGTATGTACGTATTCATAAAGAGCAATTTTCGCATTTTTGTTATAATTTTTTTCGCTCTATCTAAAATTTCTGAAAGACAATTAAACGATTTTGCTGGCTGAAATAATAAACGGCAACATCATTATTTTACCAGAATGCCAAATTCTTTTAATCTCGTTATTTTCATGACCATTTGATTGAAACTACTGTTTTCTGTTATACACATATGTACTTTGTTATCTTTTTTTATATCTTGATGGTTGAATATTAGCACACCTACCGTAATACCAAATCCATAGAATACAACTCATCCTCAATGCAGCAGCCCGTTATATTTACCAGATTGATCGTTTCTCGCATATCTCACCAACACTTCACAAACTTCATTGGCTGAAGAGCCCAGAACGTATAGAATTTAAAACATGTCTCCTTGTCTTTAAAGCACTCAATAGCATGGCCCCGGAATATATATCGGAACTTTGTGTTCCATTTTCACCTAACAATAAACAAACAAAGTACGCTAAGATCAATGACCCAATCCAATAAAAAACTAGTAGAAACCAATCTCACAAATAAGCCAAAATACCTATATCGATCTTTTGGCGTTTCTGGACCAAAGTCATGGAACAATCTTCCAATGGATATTAGATGTGCCGAAAATATCAATGAATTCAAGAAGAAATTAAAAACTCATCTTTTCCGCAAGTCGTATCCAGATTGTCCTTCATCCGTTCAATAATATTATGTGTAGATACTAAATATTATGCCAGTTTACTTTGAATTGACTATTTTTTATAATTAATTTCATCTGGATTATGTAACAAGATTAATTTGTGATTTCTAGGTATCTTTTAAGTTTTATATTTCACCATTTTCAATGTGTTAGCTATAGGACTAATTTTAACTTAATTTTAACTTATTGAATTTTTTAAAGTTTAATGTTTCACCATTTTCAATGTGTTAGCTATAGGACTAATTTTAAATTATTTTTTTGCAAACTGAAAGCGCCCTTGAGGTGACCACGGTTGTCACTAAACGGCGCTTTATAAATTGTCCTTATTATTATTATTATTATTGAAATAAATTGCAAATGGTAAGAATCCCATCAATGTAGATTGTGTCTTCTTCTTCTTAATCTAGATCGTAGCTCTGTTTTTTCTCCATAAGATACTCCTGGGAGACCGATAATCAGCTGTTCATTCATCTTTTTGGCGGACTTTTGGGTAAGCATTGTCATGGTGATATGTCGTTGCCCACAATATATGGGGTTCGGGACTGCTCCATCCTTTTTAAATTATCTCTCCAAAATCTTCTTCTGGTTCTCCTCCATCATATGTATTAAATCGTTGATCTCACAGGTCAGTACAATCTCGTCGTTCCGCACTCTTTTAGCTACTAGCACGTTTGTGATAGCACGTAGAATCTTCTTCTGAAACTAAAAAGACTAAAATTTCTGAATGTCTTAGCAGGTTTTGAGTTATAGTCGTGTCGGGTCTTGTTTCTGCAAGGTATGTAATTATTTGTCTAACACATGTCTTGTATATTATTTCAATTTTCGTGTGTTTATTTTTACAAATCACATTTCTAAGAAACTAAAGTAGCACTGTTGATTTATGTATCTTTGAAAAGATATTATTAAAAAAATGAATATAAACTCAATCCACCACTTTTTACCGAAAATATTTTTACTTCTCACTAACCCAAGGGGATATTATAGTGGGGAGTTATGATTTCGCAATTTTATTTTTTTTTTTATTGCAGATTATCAACTGGTATCATGCTGAGATTGTATTCTGAAAGTTTCATCCTAGTGTGTGCTATGCGCTGTGTGCTGTGTGTTTTGTTCGGCGTGTTTAATTTACTTTCTCAATTATAGTCTAAAGTACTCATTCGATTCTTTTCAAATTTTGCGAATTTGTATATCTGATACTCACTTAGACCCCGTCAGATTTAGAAGGATGTCTGAATAGTGCTTCTCATTTTTTTAACTATCAAACATTTCAAAATGACCCCAAGCTCAGGAAACTAAAAAAAATGATTTTTTTATTTTCAAATCGGTAAAATGGCACATCACTTACACAAAATGGCATTGAAGAATCATCAAGTTTTTTGTAATAAAATATTTAAATAAAAAATAATTTATTTTCCATACATAATTTGAATATTTCATAAAATGACTTAAAAGTGAGGAGTTTCGAGTTGGCCAAAATCCACTAGTTTATTCGTAGCATTTATTATCAGTATATTTACTACATTATTTTACAATACACCATTCTTTCTTGATTACAATACTTCGTGTTCTTGAAGATTCCACTTAAATATAAATTATTCTTCTGTAGCATATTTATTTTATTTTGGACAGGTGTTCCTCATTCATTCTACCTATGTGGACAAACCATCCCGATATGTTCACTTTCAACAACATTTATTCCTTTAATAAAATAATTGATAAATTACCATGCGATAATTGCTGGGGGCGATAATATTATTTACTATCTCTGTGATGTTTTATTAAGTGTAATAAAATTTGGGGAGAGTATGAAAGATTCGGGAGTAATTACGCGAAAAATTGGCACTTTCCATTATCTGGATAATTTATGTCCCCTGGATATATTCGTAATTTAATGCTCTGGCAATTTTTTCGCCGAAAAGGTGAATCTTCTTCACAAAAAATGGGGTAAAGTTTAATACATCACAGCAGAGACTAAAGTATCTCCTCTTTCCTATCTCTTGTTCAGAATGTGTGGTCAATTTAACGAAAATACAAATAAATAGATTTTTACTCCTCACTAACCCAATGGGATATAGTGGGGAGTTATGATTACGCAATTTTTAAGGGTATTTTTTATTGCAGATAATCAACTAGTATCATGCTGAGATTGTATTCTGAAAGTTTCATCACAATGTATCTGTGTGTGCTATGTGCTGTGTGCTATGTGCTGTGTGCTATGTACGGCGTGTTTATTTTACTTTATCGATTATGGACTAATGTACTCATGCAATTCTTTTCAAATTTTACAAATATGTATACCTATGTAATATTCGCTTATATCCCATTAGATTTTGAAGGATATCTGAAATGTGCTTCTCGACTTTTTTAACTGTCAAATATTTCCCCAAGTGACCCCAAGCTCAGGAAGCTTAAAATTTGATTTTTTTATTTTAAAATTGGCAAAAATGCTTAAAAAAATCAAGCTTTCATAATAAAATATTTGAATAAAAAATAATTTAACACTCATATCATGAAAATGCTGAATATTTTCCATACAAGATTTGATTACTTTATAGAATGATTTGTTAGTGAAGAGTTTAGCGTTGGCCACAACCCAATCGATTTTTAACTACATACATATTATATACCATCAGAGTAGGGTTATGGCGTGATCTAAACGCCACATATATATTTCTCTATGTCACATTCATCGCCTCGTCAACATTCAAACATAGTCTTTTCAAAACACCGTTCACATGATCGTGCCATCCCTTTATTGGGCGTCCCCGACCACTTATTCCATTCCTGTCCGCAATGTATATTTTCTTCGTCGGACGATACTCATTCATTCTTTCCATGTGGCCAAACCATCTCAATGTGTTCACATTCATTCTATTAATGACATCTTTCTTCATCGTACATTCTTTCTTTGTGTCCTCATTTCTAACCCTGTCATACATCGTTCTATTACAGATTCTTCTTAGCGATCTCATTTCAACGATTTCATTTACTCTGCTTTGAGTTTTTTGCCATGTCCAGGTTTCACTTGCATATGTCAAGGTTGGCACTAAGGTGGCGTTATGAATGGCAACTTTAACATCCTTTGATATGTCGAGATCATTCATAAATGATCTAAGTGCTGCATGCACTATGTTTCCTGCCAAATCACTTCTTTCGATTTCTTTAACAGTTGATAAGCAGTGTAAAATGCGTTATTAGCATCTTTTGATATGTTGTGATCATTCATAACTGGTTGGTAAGTACTCCATTCACCTTGTTTCCAGCCATAACACTTCTTCTTTCTTTTTTAACAATATTTTTAATAACTTTGTATAAACCATATTGTTTTTTGAACTTATGTGATCGGCTTCGGAACCAACAGTTCCCTCTTCAGGCAAATTTTTAACTAACCCAGAATGTGAAGGTGTGCTTTAAAGAAGACTATCGGATTGGAGGTTGGAGAGGTTATTAGGAGCGGATCTTGTGCGGAATGGATTCGATCGGTAGAAGGACTTGAGGAGAAAGGATATTTATTTAATAGTGGACTGATAGATAAGTTTTTGGGATATGGTTGATCTGTTTTGTGTGAGCTCATATGTTTGTTGATGTAATGATTGTGATTGCAGAAAGTTGAGATTGCATACATATTTAGTGTGGAACGGGAACAATCACCTGGTTCATAACTGCATATAATTGTTGATAAAAATTGTAAACTGCTAGCCCTAGAACAGGATTTCCTAGTTGGGCAGCAGTAATCTACTTATTGTTGTCATTATAAATATGGTGTGATAAAAGGTAAATAAATAAAAAATAAATAAATGTTTTTTTGGTGATTTTTTTTGAATCAGTTTTTTTTATTTTTTATTTCGAATGACTGTCAATTATCCAATTATAAATCTACTTTATTTTTATGAAAAAAAAAACTGTTTACAAATTTTAAACAATGAAATATTTTTTTTTGTTAAAATGTAGGTACCACAAACTTAATAATTCGATATTTGAGAATAAGATTTATATACTTATTTTTAGTTAGGTTGTAATATTACAGTTCATGGTATTGGCCGAATTCTACACCAAAAAAAAATTGACGATTTTATTTTAGTTTTTTTCTAATTTTTTCAGGATGATATCTGATAAGACTAAATTTAATGTTTTTGATGGTACCTATTTCAATGGTGTTTATTTAAGGAACCAAATATCGTCCAAACGATTAAAATAGGGAGGCTCCGCTGGTTAGAACACGTGCATCGTATGGAAGATGACCAGATACCAAAAAGAATTCTCACATCACGTCCGTAGGGAAGAAGTGGTGTGGGAAGGCTAAAACTACGATGGATGGATGGAGTCGAGAAGGATCTTTAGATAGACGGTGTGAGAAATCGGAGATAAAAGGCCATGGATAGGATGCAATGGAGACGATAACTTGAGGAGGCCAAGGCCCATCCTGGGCTGTGGAGCCACTGATGATGATGATGATAGTGTTCGAGTTTTTTTTATCTCGTATAAACGCTTTATCGAATTCGTTCATCATCAGCTCGTTTTTCTCACTGCAAGCCATTGGCCACAACTCTCCAAGTCCACCCCTTCCATTACTGTGTGATTCCCAGTCACTGGAGTCCAACGAATCTTTTCATCTCGTCCATCCATCTGTTAGGTGACCGCACCTGTGTTTTATTTATTATTTTTTGCCGCATCCCTAGGTATGACAATTGTTTTCTTTAATTCCACTTCGCAACCTTAACCCACAATATGTCCTAGTCTGATTCGTTTCAGAGTACGAAAACGTCTATAACCAACGGGCGACCGTGGATAAAAGGATTTTATACGCGGTGTGACGTAATAAGTCCCGTATAAATGCAAACAACTTTTTTACATGTAATAATAAACACTTCCTTGCACCCTGTGCAAGTGGCGAGTTTATTGCCGTATGGAAATTTCATCCAACTAACCAGTGTTTCGAGCCCAGAGAAGCAATATTAGCGTGAGAAATAAATTTAAATAAATTTCTCCCCTGCTGGGGATCGAACCCAGGACGCCCGCACAGAAACTAAACGGCTTACCAACTGTACCACGGCTCGGGCACATTTCTTACATTTCTTTTTTATTCGTTTAAATTTATTCAGACGGATAAATTTAAACGAATCAGAATAGGACATGTACACCTACAAACAAGTCATTTTACATCCAATTCGATTGGTGTTTTTTATTACTTATACAACGTTGGGTTCGTCATATTATAATGCATGTAATTGGTGATTATATCGCATCCTCCAAAGTCCATTATTGTTTACTGGGACAAAAATCATTCTCAGGATTTTTCTTTCAAATATCAAGAAGCTATTTATTGTCTTTTTGTTAAGACCCAGAATTCAGCTCCACACACGACGACAGGTCCGAGAAGAGTTTTGTTTACAAGGATTTCTGTTTTATTTGTTAAGAGTTTGGACCTCATGTGCTTTATCAGACCATAGTAACACCTATTGCCAGCGGCCAGTCTTACCCTAATTTCACTTCTGCAGTTATTTTCATGGGTTATGATAGTGCTAGATAGCAAAAAGACTCAACCGATTCCACTGTTTATGTATCCACATCAATAGTACGCAGGTTATCATTATGTGATGATTTTTTTTGCTATCATTTATTTTGTATTTTACAATCACAAGATACACAATAAAAAATACATATTGTCCTTTACCAGATTGCAAGCAATTGTGTGTAAAGGAGGCATTTAAAACAAAAATAACAAATTAGGGAAAAATAATCACATTAAAAGTACTTTGACCACTTGCTATAATTTCAGGCTAAACATCAAAGGTAAAAACATAATTAAAGCTCAGGATAAACGCTACTACAGCTTTCCAAAACATTTTCATAAAGTTTCTTACTGCTTATTAATTCTCGTGTATTTTCATTATAAACACAGTGCCTCGATTGAGTCATAAGCTCTCTAAACAATAAGTGGCACAAAGCTTTAATGTTGAACTTGAGTTTGCGTGCAACTTCAAGCCTTATTAGACCAACATTAATTTATTGTGATATACAAATGCTAATCGGAACTAAAAATACCACTTTGTGATATTTTTAAAAGTACGTAGTTTTGAGTAACTAGAAATAATTTTTAATCAAATATTGAAATGGGTATTTTCTGACTATTTTTAGAAAATAGAGACTGAGAACTTTGCTTTTGGTATTTTATTGAATAAAAATATTCAGCGTTGAATTTGCTATTTTTAGGCACCGGCTTAGAATATTGCTTTCATTCTTTAATATTACCTACCTACTATTGCCGGACTATTGCTATCTACATATTGCCGGAGAGTATCAGAGATGCCACTAATTTAATAGCATTCAAAAAGCGTCTGAAGTCACACTTTCTATCCACATAAACACAAATTCACTCTTTCCCTTTATCCCTCTTCCTTTCTCCTCTCCTATCCTCTATCCAATAAACATATTGTATCTATCTTATGTTTTTTTTATTATTCTTATTTTTGTTCTTATTTATAACCATATTATTTTTTGTTTCTTATATTTATTTTATATTTTTAATTTATGATTGTTTTATTTAATTTTTTTTTCTATTTCTCTATTTGTATTCTTCTATCCCTGTTACTGGCTGTATTTACCATGGTGGTTGACTGGTAGAGATTGCCTGCGGGCAATAAGTCCGCCACGTTGTATAAAACAATAAAAGTCTTTTATTATTATTATTACCTACCATTGTTTTTGGATTTACCGTAAGAACCAGGTAATCTAAAAAAACAGAAGGCAACAATAACATCTCACATAATTCACCAATGAGATTCACCACTTATTTTTAATGTAGTCCATTTTTACATGAGATGGGACTGATTGGTGTGTGTGTGCGTGCATCGTGCTTCCTTTTATAAGGTTATGGAAACCTATAGAACATATATATTTTATAAAAAAACTAATTATCGAATATTTTTATAGTTGCATATAAATATTGAATTTTGGAATTGTAACAACCGACATAAATGATATTTAAGACGAGGCGATGTCTTTGTGTCAAGATTTGGCGTTCGGTTCTCTCTTTTTACAGTATATTTTTGTGTAAATATAATGAAATATACCATACACACATAAACATCGTCACAGAACCTATTCTTTATTTATAAGCCTTCTTCCTTCCATTGTTGGAGATAGGCCTCTTCCATCTTCTTCCGCCTTTGTCTGTTTGATGCCATCTGCATCCAAATCAAATCAAAATTAAATCAAATCAACGTAAATACAGTTTGCACACATGTTGAAAGTCAGAAAGTATATAAATAAATAAAAACAATTACAAACAAACAAATAAATTGATACAAGATTAAACAACAAACACAAACAGACCGTGATTAACACCACGCATCTTTGTCATTCATGTACTGATCCAGTCCATAATATGCCTTTCTGATAAGTGTTTCTTTAATATGAGATTTAAACTTTTTGTCATTAAGGTTTATTATATTCTGTGGAATCTTATTGTAAATTCTAATACATTGACCCAAAAAAGAATTGTTTATCTTAGATAATGTGTTATACTTATGTTATTATTGTATTTATAACTGTGTTGTGTACTGTTCAATATTTAACATTATATTTCATAACAGATATTATGTATCGCCGAATTTTAAATTTGATTTCTTTCTGATTTACAATATGTTATTGTTATCTTTATTGATGTTTCTTAACTGATATAATGTATTGCTGAACTAAATGTGTTGTAGGTACTTATATATACTGTAGAGCATGGACGTTTCCATTGGATCGCTGCCTGCATTTCAATATTTCAGCGAAACTCATCGTATGCACTATCTACATGACACCTGTTGAGAAACAGATGTAAAAAAATAGCTTCAACAATATACGAGCATATATGAGAAGATACGTAAATGTTGATGAGACGATGGATATGTGTCAAGATAAAAAAACGTGGTATTCGTTCCTGTCTCCTTATCCCAATAATAGGGACAAGGCGTTATTGTATGTATGTTTATTTAATATTTCTTTATCTAGAAATGGTCTTAGTGATGAAGTAACGTCATCTCAATCCATTCAAATATTTATTAAAGGTAAATTAAAAAATCTTTATCTGTCAAATAGTTTCTGAATTCCTTCTATATCCTTGCGTGACCTCCTTCTTTTCCTCATTGCTATGATCAGTGTTATTTTTATTTTTATTTTTTTTACTAACTTTTCTTTATTTTTATTCTTGTATTTTTTTTTTTACTCCTCTATTTTATTTTTTTTTATCAATTTATTTCTCACTAAATACTAAATATTGTACCAATTTAACTTCAGAGACTTCACGTTGCTCGGGTTGGTTTGAAGAAATTGCCTTATGGCAATAAACCCGCCTTTGTTCACCTGTATATAAATTATATAAATAAATCCCAGACGAACATTTATCTTGTATCATTCTCTGCCAATAGAGCTGTTCGTTAGTGGTATTTATACAACAATACAATAATACAACGCTATCAAGGACCTGCCTGTTTTCTCAAAAAACAAAATAACATTATGAATTTATATTGTTGGTATACATTCCTCAAGAGATCTGGAATTTATTTACTTAAGAGCAACGAACCATTGTACATCTTGAAATATTTGAACAACTTGCAACTTGAAAATGTTTCTCTAGAAAAATACGAAAAGACGATCACAAAAAGATCACTGCAACAAATTTTGAAGTAGAGATTGTGAACATACTTAATTTTATTTATTTACAATATATACGGCATAGGCCATTTACTTGTTACAGTATACACTAACAATAATTAATTACACACAAAGATGAAATATAGAAACAAATAAAAATATAGACATTGATGAAATATAAAAAACATAAAATATAGATTCAGATTAAATATAAATATATAGATTTAGAAAAAAAAACACAGATTAAGATAAAAATAGATAGAGAAAATGTTGTTATAAAATAAAACATGCGGAATAGAGGAAATAGTTCGGTGGAGTAGACCCAGAAGAAGACATTGGAGGGACCACGTAGCCAGAATGGGCAGTGATAGACTTGCGTATATAGCAGCAAATGAAATACCCTTTTCAAACGAATGTTATCTTATTATTGAAATATACAGAATTTTCAAAAATTGCATTGATAAGGGAACTCAATAAGAAGGCATAATTGGAGAACGTTGCACAAGCGCATAAATTGATCACGTAAACCAGCCAATGGCAAGTCGAAATCTCTGTAGGTGCTTTAAGTTCCTGGTTCTTCTTTAATATTCCAAATTTGTCTCTATTGAGATGTTGAACAATTGTAAAGAAATCCCTTCTGGTCGCCTCCTTCCAGGAATACCAACCAAGAGATAGTTGGACTTCGTCATCTCGGGTGCCATGGTTTTTGTATTACAGACCAACAGGTCTACTAAAAGAAGAAGAAAAAGATTAAAATAAAAGAAGTTTATATCGTTAATATTTGAAGATAACTTTGTGGCGACATTATAAATGATGTATAATATTCAATAAACTTTATTTACACCACTCACATGAGCATAAACTTCTACCTGTTTCAAAAACAATGTTTTCTTCTTCAGGAAGACTTTTGTACTAAGTACATAAGTCTTCCTCTTAGCACATAAGGATCCTTCGAACGATCTACTGGCCAATAAAAGAGAATAATGTTTGGCGTCGTCGATACAACAGGAAACTATACGAGATCTATGAAGAGCCCGATGTGATCAGTTCCATCAAGATAAGGCGCTTAAGATGGGCTGGTCACATAATCCGAATGGACGACGACAACCCCACAAAACGCATCACACTTTCTGTGCCACAAGGTCGAAGGAGACCAGGAAGACCAAGGACTCGATGGATGGACAGTGTCGATGCCGATGCTTCCACAATAAATATTAGAAACTGGAGAAAGAAGGCAACGGATAGACGGGAAAGGAGGAGACTCCTGGATTCAGCCAAGGCCCACCCAGGGATGTCGCGCTTATGATGATGAGTGTATTATTAAATGGATAAGGTGAACATATTTTTATTCTAAATAACATAAATATCTACGTAATTTACCTCAATATATATGTATTTTCAAATCAATTCTATTTCACTATCATGATTCTAAAATCTATTGAAATAAAAAAATCAACCGTAAAAATATTGTTTATTTAAATGATTACACACAGAGAGCAACACAAAATATTTAAAAGGTAATTTGTCTATGGATTGTATGTACGATTGTTTAAATTATGTATAATGCGAATGGTACAAATTATACACCTGGCGTCAGTGGCGTGTTTTGTTCTCTTTAATCCTCAATTTAGAAGTTCTTCGTGTTGTTATTTTCATGTATAAATCATACAGAAACCGGATTATTTTTACTTTCTTTAAATTCCAAATGGATACGTACGTTATGTTGTATCATTCATTTTCTTTGTTCTGAGCTTCTGAGTATAGGTATGTTAGAAATAATGATAAAGGAATTATGAATAATTTATCTTGAATGTATGTATAGCTGTTTGGTTAATGTTTCAAAATGAATTCGTTTTATACTCCACATTTCAAAATGAAACAACTAAAGTTATATTTATTTATTTATTTTATTTTATTTTTAATATATTTTATAATACAAATCAATATATAAATTCACTAGTAATAATATTCTTACATATTTTTCCCTGCAGTACCTCATCAAAAAGATTACAATCTTGTGCTTGATGAGGGAAGTACTTATAAAAAATAAAAAATATCAATACAAAGCAAAGTCAACATAAAAGTAAAAGTAATAATATCAAATCATACATGAACAAAAAAAAATCAAATAAACATCAAAAAAAGGTTGAAAATAAATGAAAAAGAAGAATACTCAAATGAGAAAACATATCAGAATACATATTCAAACCAAAAAAAAAGAACAACATGAAAATAATTGAAAAATGAGTAATATAGAATTATAGACGATTCAAATATATCAAAACACAATATATTCAAAAATAAAAAAAAGGAAAAACTGGAAATTGAAACAAATCAAAACAACAAAATCGAAAACTACTATTTTAGAAAGTTAAGTGCAATTTTAATTTATGTTTAAATTTTTTAAATTCTTTTATCTGCTTTAATTCATTTGGGAGGCAATTGAAAAATTTTATTCCCAAATAAATGTAGTTGTTTTGTAATTGTCCTGTATTACATTTGGGTATTTTAAAATCATTTTGGAATCGCAGAGACTTATTTTTTCCAATGTTTTGTATAACATTATCTTTGAAAATTTGCAAAATAGACACTTTTTTATAAATATTATCTACTTTGGGTACTTTGAACTTTGTACTTTTCATATAATTTCAACATATGTATGTATGTAAATATGTTGAAATTATATGAAGTTTGAATTATATAACTATTGGTATTTTTAGGAGAGATTTTATTTCCTGTTACTTCTTAGCCAGTTCCATCTCCTGCTGGATAAATACCTCTTCTAAACTTTTTTATTTGCAAAATTCATAGGGAGAAATTAATGTAAAAAAACATCCAATTTTTGAATCTCTGGGGCTGGAGAAATAGCTGTAAAAAAATTACCATCAATATACTCGCAATTTGCGCAGATGTAAACAAGTGTTTAATTTTATTATTTCCATAGACAAATAATCAAAAAATATTACCAAGGTACTCATGTTTAAAAAAAGACTCAAGCTAAAGCTGCTTGTCTTATAAATATTTATTCCTTCCCTATCCTCTCTCACATCCCACAATCTTTCTTTGTTGTTGTGATTATACATTTTATAATGTTTTTTGTTTATTTTTCTGTTTATTTTTTATTATATATTTAATATACCTACCACTACAGAGATCACACACATCGCCAAGGCAAACTGGGGTTCACAGTTTCAAATCTCTTGTCTTTTCTATAAGGAAGTTTACCTCGGCATTACTTGCTATGCGGCAGGCTGTTTATCTCACAATGCATTCGAATAATTTTGCTCTCATGCCAAAGATTCGCTCTTGTTGCTTTATCCAAAGCATCCGAGTCCTACCGAAGAATTGCGAATATTAACGGGCATGACACCCTTAGATCTGGAAAACCAACGTTGAAGAAGTGCTATTTTCAATCTTATGCGGTGCCGTTATTCTGTAATTGGAAATGTTCTTTTTTTCCCTCCAGAGGGCCGAGTGTCAGGCAGTGTTCTTTAAAGAAGTGTTTTCGAAAATTTACAGACTATCTAGCAGTCCGGTTGGACGGCTTGCTCAGTGGGTAGAATATCGTTTTTATTTTTTCCTGACGAGAGGAATCGACTTAAATCTTCCTGGGTTGTCCCCGACTTTTAGACTTCTCAATCTTTCACAGGACACGGAAATTTTACGAGTTATCTTCACCGATTTAAAATAGCCTCCTCTGCCTCATGTCAGTGCTATCAATACCCAGACCAAACTTCGGAACATATCCTGTGGGATTTTTGACACACAATGGTGTCCTTTTATAGATCGGAACTCCTTGTTGCTGTACGTGGGCCTCTTCAAGGTCTCATTGGTCACGCGAATATTGTGATCACGAAAGTTTTGTCATAGTTATGATGCCTTACTATTATTAGATTCCCAGTAGGTTATTTTTTACAGAGATCTTGGTCATACCCCTGATGTTTCTCATTTATAAAGATTTGAAGTCAATGACAGTCTACTAATGTAAATCTTCCATTCACATTCGTCGATTTTTATTTTGCACTATGGAGCCGAGATTGCTAATTTAGAGGATTCATGAGCAACTTTTCGTGCTATGCATTTTTTTTCTTGTCGCTCACTTAGCGTTCTGTGAAGGGGCCGTTAACAGTCTCCATATGCAGAGCGGGTGGTGGTGGGTGTTGCGAAAAAAATGGCCGAATGGTCAAGATGTTGTATTGTGAGAAAAGGTTTCACGTTAAATTAAGGGACGCTGGCCAAAAACATATTCAATCCTGTTTCATTTTATTAATATTTGGTAGGCTGTGGACAATGTGTGGTTGTGTAAATGACCGCCAGGAAAAGGGTCATAGAAAATAAAGGAAATGAAAGAAAAAGGAGGAAGATTAATGACCCCTTCATCCATCTATGCAATGTTCGTCCTTCTAACATTTTAATATTATGCTGTAAAAGATAGAATTGTTGGGAAATTGTTAAAGTACATATATTAGACGACATGATATATTACCGGTCGTACTTATTAGATTTCGTTAATAGCTTACTAAACGCGCAACTAGATAAGCACGACTAAAACAGTTCGGTATTAAAAAATCTTACTTATAAACGTATACTAAGATGTGAGTAACTAGTTCACCGAATTGTTTTGAACACCCTCATTTATTTTTTTCCTATGGCCGCATTGACTTCACATATTTATGTCAAAAAATAGATAAATGCATATAATTTTAGGATAACTGACATTGAAGAATGATAACAAACACCGCATTATGGCGTATTGAGTCAATTTAAACACGATTGCGATGAAGAATAACAAGGAAAATCGTTATGAGTATTAAATTTTTCTGCAATCTCAGATAAGCGTCGGATCATATTATGTGAATGATCCGATATTTTTAAATACCTGGTATGACGCGTTAATCAATCGCTAAACAACCTCTTGACCTGTACTTACTTGACGTCTATGAAATAAAGGTGTAATAAAGATAGTCACGGTGTATAAGTAAAATTTTTCATTAATAACGCTCTGTTTCCAGATGGATTATAAGTAAGACGGTAAACGTTAATAATGTTAGTGCCTACAACTAGAATATTATAGTTGTAGAAAGTTGGAGATCCAACAATATAATCCGCTCTATTGGTGGGTGTATAGTATCAATAAATATAAAGTTGATGAAATATACATAGATCCGAATGCAGAGTCCGACCAAAATACTTATCATGTTTTCATTGCACAGTCACTCACTTAAGTTAGGAGATCACGTGGCTTCCTAACTGGAGGATGCTACAAAGTTTTTGTATGAAAATTGCATTGCAGAAACATTGGCGAAAGTAAAAAAACTGTCAAAAAGTAAGGTTGATCGTGAGGAACCTTACGAGTGGTTTAATACTAAAATATTAGATATTTTTAACAGATTTTTAATTATCTCAATAGAGACGAAGTTGGAATATTTACTGTAAGAGAACCGGGAAATAAAGGCACCTACAGGCTCTATTGAGATAATTAAAAATCTGTTAATAAAGATCTTTGACTCCCGACAGGGAAAAATCCAATATTTGCGCATATGCAATAATAAAAATATTCGAAAATATAAGATGTTTTCAATGGATGATGATTTAAGCGACTTCGTCAAATATGTATTTGGTAATTCTGTTAAATCAAATAGCAAACAGAGTATTCAGCGATCTATACGAGATGCCAAAATTCGGTGAAATTTCATAAAAATCATGACATCGAGCTATCAGTGTGAGCTTGGTTACATGTGTTTGTATTGTTATCGAGGGAGATCGCGATCCACTTCCACGCCGGCGACGCTATAGAGCCCATTGGCCCTGTTCGCCACCGGACGCAGCCGCAACATCGGACAAACACAAAATATCCACCATCCATCGGGTTCAACCACTGCCCCCGAGAATCCAACCTCAAACGGCGGGGCAACCGCTCAAGATCGGCAGCCGGGGCAAGCCCCTAGCACAACCGATCGAACGGAAGGGCTTGCCCCCGCACCCCTCGGTCCTCGTGTTGGCGTCCGAAAGCTTGGCGGGCTAACACCGGGGGCATCCGACGCAATCATCACTTGTCAGATTTGACGTCACAGATGTCAACACAGGATGTCTGACCCGACGTCTGCGCCGGCGGTGTGCCCGGACCAAACAACATTCACCACAGTTGACGAGTCACTGCCGAGCGAGACTAGAGGCGTCCGTCCTGCTCTTCTCTAAGTACAGAATTGACGAGGGCACAACAGCGTCGGCCGCCCACCCCCGCCTTTACTGCCTAGGCCCTAAGAGCCGCAACCTAGGCCCAAAATTGTTATGGCAAAAAAAAAATTAATCGTCAGTCTAAACCCATAAAAAACTATCAATCTCTTTTTTTCATAAGCAATAATGTGAAATGCTACGCCATCGACTTTAAGTTTGGCGTATTATTTGGTATTTAGTTAGTGGTGTCTCAGCAACGCAATTAGTAACTTAAGAATACTAAATACATTCTCCAGTGAGGTTAGGAGTTAGTATTTAGTTACCTAGAACTATGCATTGGTGCCATAATATTTTGGTGACATAATTTTAATACAAAAAATGCTTTATTGATAGCCTCAAGGCTTTGCGCTCTATGTAAGTCTTATACTAATACCTCACCTCTGGAGTGGGGCCCCCAAATACCTACTGAATACCCTCGACGCTGTCCAAAGGCGTGCTATACGTCTGATTGATGATCCATCACTGACTGATGGATTGCAATCACTAGAACACAGACGTAAAGTCGGTATTTTAATTTATTTTATAGATACTACCACGGGAATTGCTCAGAAGAACTTGCATCTTTGGTCCCTCCTCCACCCACTCGCAACAGAGTCACTCGCTTTACTCAATCGCAGCAACCATTCACAGTGGACCTTCAACATATACGAACAAGTGGCTTCTCGAACTCCTTTATTAATACAGCAGCCTGACTGTGGAACGATCTTCCGAATTCTGTGTTTCCACCTTCGTACAACCCGGGTCTTTTTAAAATCCGAATTAATAAACTATTTTCTAGATTGCAAACCCCTCCCAGCGCTAAGTAGTGCACTTCTTCGGAAGAGCAAAATGGACCCAAATCCTAATAGCTGGTGTCCCCTACGTAGACATGTTAAAAAAAATACTACTTAAAAATTTCCCTGAAGCCATGTTCATCGTGATAGGAGTTATCTAGTTCTTCCGAAAATTTGATATTCTGTGATTTAGAATACCTCAGTTTTAGACAACTCTCTTGTGGCACATTCTTAGAAATTGTTCTTGAATGTGTTTCAGACCCAAGACACACAGAAAGACCACCAAATACACCTAAACCAGTGCAGGTCGTTAAAGAGAGGTGTTATGTGTTATCCTTTATCAGCCCCATAAATTAATATCGCAGCTTCTTTTAAAGATAAAATTATTTGTAGATAAAAATACAAAGTAAAACTAATAATTTTCACGAAAATTTGATTTAAAATATAAACTGTAAACCTGTAAAACTTTCCATTAACAAAACTTTTTCAATTTATTATACAAATAATTTTAAGCTGTATTTACAACACCTGAACGATATAATTTTTTCTGCGAATTTTCAAACGATTTTCTAATAATAATTATTATATTCCTTTCTTGCATTTAAACAAACCCTTAAATGATGGCTATTGTTTATATACACTGAAACCTGAAACGGTTCACAAACTCCGAATTAAAAACCATTGTCCGTTTAATTACTAGATTATGGGGTTGAGTTTTGTCTCTGAATTTTCTCCCTTTGATAAAATGATGTCAACCCTTTTGAATGGTTTGTTATAAATCGCAAAATATCGTCCCCATTATTTGTCGCGTCGTGTTTATAATAAAATTTACAAAATTGTCCCTATTGAAGTCAGCGAAGAGAATAAAATACCATGCTTTTTTATCTTGATACGTCATTCTTTTCATTGTTGATTGAAATGAGAGCTGAAACGTACACATTAATCAAATATTCTAGTAATATATAAGGCAGTTTTTGAATTTAAACGAAGGAAATATAATACTTTATAAATTTACTTACCCAACGATTTATCTATAAAATCTACTTTTTTTTATCTTGAGTTAGATTTAATGATCTTTTTTGAACGTGAACTATCCAAATTGTATTAAATAGGTATATATTTTTACTCTTCACACTATGGAATAGTGGAAAGTCATGATTTCACAAGTTTTAAGCGTATTTTTCAAGCAAATTTGAATTGTAAAACTAGCTATAAATCACTGTTTTTATGAGTCACTTCGCAACATGTTTAGGAAGCGCTGTCCTTCCATCGACCGGCTTGTCGAGACTGATGATGATGATGGACTCTCCACTTCTATCTTCCTCAAGGGGTAGGTAGTGAGAACCGTACACCGCATTCTTCTATCTTAACTCATACATCGCATCATCAACAGAGTTAGTTATTATAGATCGGGTCAAGTGACTTTATACTCGATTTTTTAAATACAATTTAATAAAATAAAATATCTTGGTTTCTAACCACATTGAGTATTTTTATACCAACTACTTTCGGATACGTGACCGCTCCTTTGTCCGGACAAACTTATACTAAACTTAGATACAATGTACATAATGTGACCCGTGTGCCTAAATTATGTATCGGAAAGTTGATGGGCTTGATACATTATTGAAAGCAGAGGTTGTCAAAGGAAAAATAATAAATAATTGATTTATTTATTTATTTGGCACGATACATAAATACATAATACAGCGTCAAGTACCTATAACAACAAAATAATTTCAAGATTACAGTGATAATATATTCTTAATGTAATGCTAGGTTTCTATTCTATGTTTACAGTAAGCTGGTACAAGCAAAAATGTTCCAGGATACATAATTAAAAAAGGAACCTAAAATTGTGTATTATTTTTAAATTGTCTCATTGGACGTCCAACTAGTTGAACCTGTTTAAGGACGTCCGATACGTAGTTATGATTTGTAGGTATCAACAACTTAACCAATATAAGATGTTTAAAAACTTAGTAAATAAAAATTATGAATGAATAGCGAGCAAACTAGAATATGTTTAATTTATTATTGGATTCATCTATGCCGATGGATCTAATAAGCCAACTGTTTATTGTTTTTTTTTCTATTTTCTAATGGAGTAATGTTTAAATGTACTTGATTATAATTATTTTTTGTTCTTTATTTAAGGCTTTTTTTATCTCTAATGCCTCCAAGTTATCTTATCTTAAACCCAATTTATTTAATGTATAAGATTTTATAGCCTGTTTGAGTAATGAAAGAATGATTATTTTCAATCAAATGATTGGCAAACTCTGAGAAATTGTTACTTTTAAAACATATCATTTTTTTAACTGGAACTTAAACCTGTTTCCAAATTCAGTCATAATAACGGATAGCACTTTTAATTAAATAATATAACTACACGCTACACAAACTGGTTCGAGGATGTCTGGTGTCTGGTCTAATATTTTTTTTGGAAAAGACAAAATTCATAACTATGTAAAACCAAAATGTCAAATATTTGGCTCGGTAAAATTGTAATCTGCTAGCCCTTGAACAAGGTAACCTAGTTGGGTAGCAGTAATCTTCATAATAGTCTTTGTGATAAATATGTGAAAAAATAAATAAATAAATGGAATGTATCTATTCTACATGATGGGTGGTGGCAGAGCCATTAGCGAGCTGGATAAGACATCAAGTGGTCGCGAGTTCGAATCCTGCCACGATCGATTTCGTTCACCTATAGCAGACCTGATTCACCTAGTACAAGCATTGCATGCTTAAGTTAGGGAATGTTTAAATACAAACTATACTTTTCGTATGGCTAGGGCTTTTCCTGCACCTTTGGCTGCGTCATTGAGTATTTTCCTTCTACACTCTTGGTTCCCGTTCGGCCAGCCACTTCACAGCCTCTGGAGTCGCCCTATGGATGTCCACCTAGTCTCCTCCATACCTCCGTATCGGGCACTCCTCCACTAGATGCTGGATAGTTTGGCTTCTTGCTCCACAGTCACATCCCGGAGAATCCCTTTTTCCCCATATCCACATTTGATAGATACATCGTCCTTGACCTGTAATAATAATAATAATAATGAACAATTCCTTGCACCCTACGCAAATGGCGAGTTTATTGCCGTATGGCAATTTCTTCCAACTAACCAGTGTTTTCAGCCCAGAGATGCAATATTTGCGTGAGAAATGAATTTTAATAAATTTCTCCTCTAATAGGAATCGAACCCAGGACGCCCGCACAGAAACCGAACGGCTTACCATGCTTAATGGCTTAAGTATTATTACGAATTCTGTTATGCTGAATCCAAACTTTTCGGGGAAGGTTATAACCTGGGACCCTTTCTTTAGGGTCTTTCGTTACCCTAAAGAAGGGAATGTATGAGGATGTATATCTTATTGTTCCAAGGACATTTTCTTTCTTAAAAAAAAGATAAACATCGCCCTCTTTCAAGATTATGGTTCTTCCAGCATTCGGAGGATGATATCAAAATATTACTATAATGTCCTAAATAACATTCAAATTACCTGACATTAAGCATTCGCCCATTAGGCGAACATAAATTAGACTTTTCATTTAATATTTCAAAACACACAAGAGTGCTTAAGGGTCATTTTTCATTGCCGACACTCACCCCGATTTATCAACGACATCTGCCGCGGAAGCATCTGTTTGTTTGTTGTATGATTTGTGAAAAGTATTTACCCTCAACGGAAGAAATTAAATGATTTTATGGCGGTATGATGACGACATGGTGCTTCGGAGCAACCACTAAATCATAATTATTGAACAAAACAATCGAAAAAATCCATTCAAATACAAAATTTATTGATTTTTCTTTGTTTTCATTAAAAGGAGGAGACGACAGTAATAAAAAGTTTTTTTTTTAAATTTCTCTATTGCAAAAAAAATTGTTCACTCCTCACTACCCGAACGGTGGGAATTATAAATTCGCAATTTTTAAGGTTATTTTCCAACTGTCGATTTGTTCAGGAGAACTTTGTTCTCTTAACATATCGACAATGTTTCAAGCCAGGATACGCGAGAATTGTATGCAGAGGTCTACTTTTTTCACGGCTTTTCCAACTTTGAAGTCAAAAAGCACCAACTTAGAGGCTTCGCAGCATATATGTTCCGTACACGGATTTACTCAGAATTCGGAGAATATTTCGTGTGTCTGTGTGTGTGTCTGTGTGTGAGTGTGTGTGTGTGTGTGTGTGTGTGTGTGTGTGTGTGTGTGTGTGTGTGTGTCTGTGTGTGTGTGTGTGTGTCTGTGTGTGTGTGTGTGTGTTTGTGTGAGAGGGTGTGTGTGTGTGTGTGTGTGTGTGTGTGTGTGTGTGTGTGTGTGTGTGTGTGTAAGGGTGTGTGTGTGTGTGTGTGTGTGTGTGTGTCTGTCCCCCCCTTATAACTTTTGATCCGCTCAATTTACAGAGCCCAAATTTTCAGAATATATAAACAGTTATACTTACCAAACTTTTATATTCAGAATTGTTAATTTTTGTTTCAGTCAGGTAATCAACTTTTGAATTTTTGTTTTATTTTTCCATATATCTCAGAAACCATAAAAGTTTCTTAAACATTTTTTATTAAGAAAAATATTTTTTTTACGATAAATTTATGAGTTTAACTGCCTATATTTCCAATTTTTTTAAAAATATCGAAAAAAGCCGAAACACCCCAACTAGATAATTTAATTTTCTATAAAAAATATTACCATTGTATTAGCACATCTCAATTTTTTTAAATTTTTTTTTATAAAAATAGAATAGTGACGACATTGCTTCATTTGTATGGCAGTAGCCTACACACAATATCTAAGAAGACTTTATAGTTTGATACTAATCTCCAAACATACATACATACATACCATCATGCTGTTTTCATATTCTGGGTAGGATCAAAGGACTGACCTCCATACTATCCTATCTTGACATACATACCTAGGTACATGTGTTGTATAGAAAACCAAATTTCTTAAAATATTAAATAAATTATATTTATGGGTTTATAGTTTGGTACTTATTCTTCAACTATACGTACTATCGCTATCGACAGTTGGATCTCATGTGTTACATGCAACTAGTATTCTAATATATGAAATTTATTTCACATTGATATATATGGCAGACCAAAGATTTTTTCCTTTTAAAATTGACAATCCTTGAATGTATTTTTGATGAGTGTATTTTTATTGTATCGAAATTTCAAACAGTATAAAAATACCTCGATTTTCCAGACCGTGAGAGTATTTTGAAAATTTGGACAGATGAAATTAGAGAAAAGAAATGAACGGATATCCATTGAAAACTGATCAGCTCTAGGTCTATGCACTTTACACATAATATGTGATGATGTTAATATGAAGTCGATCGGACTTATAGTTTGGGCTGTTGAGAGGAAACAAAAAGGATAATCGCCGTACGCATAAAACATTATACCCGTTGTGAAATTGATGTAATAAAATGCGCATAAAAATTTTAAAATCATGACTCTCCACGATTCCATAGTGTGGATACTAAAAGTGCTCTATTTTGAATTTTCATATATTTTATATACATTCGTTACTTAGTTGTTGAAACCATCCAAAAGAAATATTAACAGAGATAATTCAAATATCAAATAGAAAATTCTTGAATAAATAATTCTAAGTAGAGCCAATACATTAACTATTTGTCTCTCATCCTCATAAAGATACGAGGAGAGGGTGAATGAAACATTGGTGATGATAAGATTAGAGATATAAACCAGTTTGACAACCCTATTAATATCTCATTAGTTCCCAAATATCACGAGATGTAATATTAATTTTAAGATCATCATCTCTGAAGTTTATCGTCGAGTTGTCAGTTCGATTTAAATCATACATACATACATACATACATACATACATACCATCACGCCATGTCCCTTGCGGGGTAGGCAGAGAGAACCGAACGCCACATTTTTCTATCCTGGCACGCATCCCTCGCCTCGTCCACATTCATGAATCGTCCCATACATGTTCGTCTATTGCTCACACTTCTAACATTTCCGTCTTTCAAAATTTCGTTCACATGGTCGTGCCATCCCTTTCTTGGGCGTCCCCGACCTCTCATTCCATTCCTTTCCGCTCTGTATATTTTCTTCGTCAGGCGCTCCTCATTCATTCTCCCCATGTGACCAAACCATCTCAATGTGTTCACTTTCATTCTAGTAATGACATCTTTATTAATCTTACATTCTTTCCTTATATCCTCGTTTCTTACCCGGTCATACATCGTTCTATTACAAATCCTTCTTAACGATCTCATTTCAACTGCATTTATTCTACTTTCATGCGTCTTCTGCCATGTCCAGGTTTCACTTGCATACGTCAGGGTTGGCACTACGATGGCGTTATGAATGGCAACTTTGGCATCCTTTGATATGTTGCGATCATTCATAATTGGTCTCAGTGCTCCATTCACTCTGTTTCCTGCCATAACTCTTCTTTCGATCTCTTTATCGAGTCGTCCGTTCCGTTGAAATATGCTTCCCAAGTATACATATTCGTCGACTTGCTCAAGCCATTCGTTCTCTACTCTTACTTTACACGCTGTTCTGCTTTCACTCTTTTCAAAGACCATTGTCTTTGATTTGCTGGCATTCATCCTAAGTCCATTCTCTATACATCCTTCATATACCATACTTACAAGATACTGTAACTCTTCCATACTTTCTGCTAAAAGAACTTTATCGTCTGCATATATCAAATCTCGCACCATTACAGTACTCAATTTCAGACCCTTGCTTTCATCCTTAAGGGCTCTAATGCAGAAATCAATGTACAAGTTAAAGAGCCATGGAGATAGCACGCACCCTTGTCTAACGCCATTATTTATAGAGAACCACGTTGTCACTGTGTCGTTGACACGAACACATGCTTCGCTGTTCTCATATAATGACGCGATTTAAATCAAGTTGTTATTTATTACGTAAATTCAGTAATGTTGATAGTAAAATCAAATCATGCAAAGTTTTAAATTAGAGGATAATATTATAAACAACAAACTTTTGCCAAAATTCATACATACAACGATCTTACAGTAATTATAATACATCGAATATTCTTTTTTAATTGCATATACGCAAACATTGGATTTTTTTTCCCTTTCGGGAGTCAAATGATATTTTTATTGACAAACATTTTTTTCCAACATCTCAATAGAGACGAAGTAGGGATATTGTAGAAGAACCAGGAACTCGAGGCACCTTCAGGGCTTACAACCTGTCATCGGCTGGTATACGGGATCACTTTATGCGCTTGCGCAACGTTCACCAATTATGCCTTCTTATTGAGTTGCCTTATCTTAATAAAATTAATTTCTCAATATCTCAATAGATGGCGTTACAAAAAGGTTTCTCCGTTACTCCATAGATGGCAATAGTAATAATGCATTATTATCAGGTAAAATGTTACACACTATTCAAATATATAGAACATTCAAAATAACATCGATAATTTTGTGTATAACTACTAGTCTCAGTCTTGTAGAGTATTATTCTGACGATGTGCCTTGCACGAAACGCGTCGATCTACAGTTGATACTTGCTTTAACGAGCATATGGGATTATGGCATCGCAATTGAGTAGGAACCCTAAGATTAATTTTATTATTAATTATATGATTGCATAAACATAAGGTTTTAATTTATTTACTTTATTTATTATTGTCAATAAAATGAGGAAGTTACAAATACAATTACATACTAGAGCTAGAAGTAAAGTACGTGTGTACATATATGTGTGTGTATGTGTATTAAATAAATAAATAAAATAATAATAATAATTTATATAGCGCCGTTTAATGATTCAAGATCATTCCAAGGGGGCTGTGTGGGGCTCTACGAAACAAAGCTGTTTTCAGTCCTTTAGAGAAAGTGCTCTTACTATTTGCACTGCGGACATCTAGAGGAAATTTATTCCACTTTATAGGACCACTCACACCAAAGCCGCTTTATTGGCTCTGTCCAACTCCTTTAGGGAGTTGGTACTCTGTGATCCAGAAGACCTAAGTGTGAGATGCCTCCCAGAGAGATCTTTTCTCTGACACAGCTCTTGTATGTATTGTGGTGCTAGGTTATTTAAAGCATTAAACATCGTTAAGTAGATTTTGTAGTCAACTTTTTTAAAAGATTTTGTAGTGTATTGTTTATTTATAAGTATTGTAATTGATAGGATACGATAAACACCTCACTAGGAAGTCCCATGCCGAGGTGTTCATTTGAACAGTTGTGTGACATAGATACATAGTACATTATGTTTATAGTTCTTGAAAAAAAATATATAATCCAGTAAAGTTTCAATAAATGGTTAACAATAAGGTACTTCATGAAGAAAAAAACATTAGTTATACGGAGAAAGAAATGGTACAGAGAAAGGAATCGAAATACGAAGAATGAAACCCATTTGTCTATTGGCTCTTTCTAGTGTAGGTATATTCCATATGTTCGTTAAATAACAATCTAGGGTCAAACAACACGCTTAAGTCTAAACATACATATATGCAATCTATGCAACCTCTTCGAGATACTAATTGTACCACATTCCCAATCATTCTACGGAATTCCACAGTTCCTCTTTTCATTCAGCAAGACTATGAAACATCCTGAATGATGATATAACGACTCTCAATCGATTCAACTCTTCAAAAAAAGACTAATTATACCTCTCTAATAACTTCTATTTGACACCCCTTTTCCTTTTCCATCCCCTCTCTCCTCCCACAGCCATTATTTCTTACCATTCTTTGTTGCTGTGTATTTACATTTAATAATATTACATGTATGTCTCTCTATTTGTTTTTTAATGTAAATTTAATATACCCACCACTTCAATATTTGTAGCCTCACGTTGCTTTGGTTGGTTGGAAATGATTGCCTTATGGCAATAAACACACCATTGTACCTTTATTTGTACATGAAGTTAAATAAATAAAAAAATATTTACAGATATCTATCAATCTGTATCTCATAATACTACATATGTGCATGGACAAAACACAGATGCCGACCGCCGTGGTACAGTTGGAAAGCCGATTGGCTCCTATGCGGGCGTCCTGGATTCGATATCCAGCGGAGTAGGAATTAACTGAAATTTATATTTCACGCAAATACTGCATTTCTGGGCTGGAAGCACTGGTTAGATGGAAGAAATTTCCATATGGCAACAACTTCGTCATTTGCGCAGGGTGCAAGAAAGAGTTTTAATTTTATCATGAATATGTGTGTTGTGTGTTTTTGTTTGATATAAGTCTATTTTTGTCCTTTTAAAAATACCATAGAAAGAAAATCTTCGAATGGTTTCATATTTTGGGTATTTGGAATCAAATACCCAACTCTCAAGAGAAATATAACCAAAAATTGTTAACCGCTTTTAATCCAGACGATTATTTTTATTACGACCATAAATAAATTTAATTACAATAATGTATTATGTAGAGACTGTATGTTTATTATTGTGTTTTTACACCGGGGTATATATTTAAGTACATTAATCATATCCCAAATAATTCTCGTATATATATATTCAGTGAAACAATGTGGTTTTAATTCATATGAATGGCTATAAACGCTTTTAGAGTTTAAAATCTTTAAACCTGGTTTAACAAGTGGAATGTTCATTGTTTAAACAAGCGATGTCTTACAAAAGGGGATTATGAAGCGGATTATTTTGATATTCATTTGTAACTCCTTTCTTTGCTTAAGCAAAAGCGTAAATACTATCGTCGGTTTAATTTATATGGAGACTATAGAATTGTGGAGGGATTAAAATTATTACAAGTATAATATATATGTGCTGTGAAACTGAAGAAGCAAAAGATAATGAATGGTAAAGATAAATATTATTAATACAATAAAAACCCGCTCGAGACATTTGGTCTCCTGAGTACCTCCATATTTGATATATCGACCTAAGAATTATTCAGCATGCGGCGATGCAGCTACATTTCAAAGGCTTCCAATCAGGAAAACAAGCACATTGACCTACATAAGCTGCATTCTTAATTAACACCAGTGCACATAGCCGTTTACAATGACCAGAAACAGGCGCTCGAAAGACACTGTGGCGTTCAGATTGAAGGTCGAGTGTACCTACGTACCAAACGCTCGGTAAAATTGTCGGGTGAAAAACGCTCTGACAGTTATAGTATCTGTTGACTTCTATTTTATCTGTGGAACGATGACTTTTATTTGTTTCTGTGGAATCTTTTATGTTTGACATTGATTATGATGACAGTATGCATTTTACAATAAAATGTCAGAGATCATTACATATATACTCTACTGCCCAGTTGTTGTTTTTCGATGAAAATATATAACCTAAAAAGAGACATGTAACAAATATATAACCTAAAAATGACATTTGACATTTAAAACGCCCGATTTTCCGTTCATATTGAAACGCCGCTCGAAAGCGTTTAGTTAGATTGGTGTGAAAAACGCCATAATCTGCAATTTCAGATACATCCGATGCCCGACGTCGAGCGTTGTATTTGAACACAGCCCTTAGATCCAGGTTTCAATTCTATATAGAAGAACCGACCATTTGTAGCACTTTGCCAGGAGCTGTGTTATTTTAATATTTAATCAGTGTCTTCATTCTGAAAAACGTTTCTGATTCTTAATTCTGTCTCCGTGCGGCACCTTAGTTAATTTTCAGGATCTAAAGCACCAGGGAGAAGACTTTAAAGACATTTACAAATTTCGACTCTTTCTTTAGCTTGTTTTACAGGTTGCAAATTCAAGTTATGATGAGACTGTCGGCTGAATATCGTAAACTTGGTCTTCGATATATTCATGCTCAAACTAGTACTGCGTTCACTTTTACTCCTGCTTTTGAGTTATACATGTGTCGCCTGTTTAAACAGTCTCTCAGAATACAGGAAGAACAGAAGTGGTAACAGAATACAACCTTGACGAACACCTCATTGAATTTCAATAAATATATTTTTTTTTGACAAAATTAACTGAAGGATCAAAATTAAATAAAAAATTATATAAAAAGCGAAAATTATTATGCGGGTGCGCCTGGAATTATACAATGTGTATAGCTTTCGCACCAGCACGAGGGAGTTAATTTTAATGTTGTTTATTTTTTTAATGAGCTTCAGGAAATTTATATCTCAATTCATAAACTGAATCCGAAAATTAATTCCGTTTCTTAAAATATTAAATAAATACATCGCAAGCGTAGGCGCTTGAATTTATGTTTACTATCATCCATCTAAATGAAACTCTGGAGCATAATAAAATCATAAAAAAATGCGATGACCCCTAAATATGTTAATTCAGTATTGGCCCTTTATGCGAAGGGTGGTTCTTTTTTATTATGAAAAACCGCTCTCGATGAGGCTTTGGGAGTTATGTTGGAAATATGTTAAACACCAAATCTCCACTAGTGAACTTAGTGGTTATATACAACATGTCCAAAATTTAATGAATCATTTTTATATTTTCATTTTTAGATGGGTCGGTGGCAGAGCGGTTAGTGCGCTGGGTTTGTTATCCAGTGGTTGGGAGTTCGAATCCTGCTTCGACCGATTTCGTTCACCTATAGCACAAGCATTTATTTGATTATTTTAGGGAACGTAGGAAGATGTATATGTACTTGTTTAACAAGGACATATTACTAGGATATTTTTTATATAAAAAATATCTTAGTAAATTTACAATTGATTTTTCTTGATTAATATAATATAAATAGACGAAACTACAAATGTTGACAAAAAGAGGATAGAAAAAGATTTAGAACACGGAACCCTTGACTCAGCAGTCAGATATTTAACTAATTTATACACGGAGGCCGACAAGTTTCTTTTATTGAGAAACATGATCGTACATAACTTTTCACCTCGGCTTTTTTGAAGCTTCTTTGTTCATAAAACTAATTTACCATGCAACATTATGCACTTTGTTAATTTCTTTAATTAACGGTGAAGTTTTTAAGTTTCTTCTTCTGATGTACCTACTGCATTTTCTGTGAAGCATACCCTAGAAAACTCTTTAGAAATTAATATTGTAAGAAATAATTAGAGAACTCTGTATGGAGAGTAATTAATTTGTTAAGAGACGCCATACGGTCTTTAGAATTTTTCCGGTAGACCATTATATTAAAGAACTTTAAGTATCAGCCCTTTAAATTGTATTTCAAAAGTCTATTTATGGATTAATAACAACTAAGAATCTGTCTTGGATAATCTTAACGAATATTTCACCAGCAACTTTCCGCAAAATCTAAAACGCAAAATGTATGACCAATGAGTGCTCCTAGTCGACATATGGAGCAGAAAAACTCTAACGAAAGCGACTGTCAGAAAACTAAGAGTGGCACAGCGAAAACATGAAAGAGGATGGACCTCAGACTCTCAGATATAGTGAGAAATTCAGAAATACGTAGAAGATCAGGAGTTACTGACGTCGTTGAAAGAGTTGCAAACCTGATATGGTCATGGGCGGGACATATTGCCAGAGTAAAGGAACAAAGATGGACCAAGAGGATCCTGGAATGGAGAGCACGTGAGGACAAAACGATGACATGGTTGCTGGTGACGATGCAGTAGGCCTAGGATAGAGAAACCTGGAGAGGTATGAGGGAGGCCTATGTCCAGCAGTGGACAGAGACGGAAATGAAATCTTTGAAATGTTTAATTCTTTCGAACTTTATTAATAGCATGTTTAATTATTAAACGTTTCATAGTTTATTATTCATATTGAATGTTCATTTATCAAATAGAAGATAGATGTAAAAAAGCTCTATTAAAATGTTCATAAATATTATATAACGAATTCCAGATGACTGACACATGCTCCGATTAACTTCTAACAATTGTGTTACATACCTAGTGCCTAGTAATTTATGTAAATGTTTTCACTTGAATCCCAACATTTTATATGCTTTGAAGGTAATATTGTCAAGTTTTTTTGTCAAATAAGTGTTTTCTCTCCAGTTGTTTACCTCAGTCTCTACGGACTGATATCTTATGGATTGTCTCCCTATTGAATGTGTTAGTATATACTATTACACTCTTTTTCTTAGAGAATGTAATGGAGTGACATAAAGCTTATTGGAGACACAAAAAGAAGTTGATCAAGGTCAAGTTAAAGGTCCTCACACTCAGTAAAATCTTTGATAGATTTTCATCCACCTTTGAAAACGCCACAATTTTCTGCCATTACGCCTCAGCAATATTCATGCAATATCTCATACTTGTTTATATGTTTTTCAAGCTTCTTATATGAAATTTCAAAACAAACTAAATAAAAAATATTTTATTTAAATATTAGATCACTTTTTCTGCATATGTTTAAAAATAATACTTTTAAGCAAACGTATTTATTTTTTATTTTTAGCGTGTATTTTTTGATAAACGAAAAATAAAATTTCTGTTAAAATTAATCATAAAAATAAAGTCATTACGCGGAAGGAAATGCTTAAATAATAACATGAAGAATTAAACCATTTAAATGTGTTTCACACGTGAAAATATTAACACAGGGCCTACAGATTAATAAACGAAATATTTTCTGTTAATTTTCAACAGCTAGATTTCGTTTTTTTTCTGGTGACCATGCTTAATTTTTTTTTTACATTTTTCAACATTTTAATTTATTTGTTTATTACATATTTTATTTTTCTATCACACCATATATTATCACAAAGACACAAACAAGTACACTAAAGAAACGCATGCTTTAATTTGACGCACAGTTTCTAGTAGGTAGGATATTTTAAAAATAAATACCACATAGGTATCAGTCATTCATTCACTCATACCATCACGGCGTACACAAAAATGTGAAGCTATCAGCAACAGGTTTGCGGGTTTGAATTAACTTATAAAATAAAGCATTAAACGTGCGTGTATCGCCACACACCAGTCTCGCATAGAAACCGAACGGCTTATCATGGTGGTTGTGGTTTAGAATTTGAAAAAAAAAATGCCGTATCTCAATGGTGTCGACTCGTTTGACTTCTATGCTGGCATCCCGGGTTCGATACCCAGAAGGAAAAAAAAATATATATTAAAATCATATTTCACAGTTATCGCTTTTCTACAAACACTGTTTAGTTTGAGTAAATGTCATTAGGCAACAAAATTGCCCTTTGCAAGAAGCGTTGAAAAGTAAAAATATTTTTGAATTCCTTTTGAAAAATACTCAACAATTACGAAAAGAGAAAACTTTTGAATTGAGAATGCGTGGTCGCGCTGTTAATTTAGAATTACACAAAAAACTGTAATTCGTTGTTCGCGTGTTAAAGCGTTTAACATAAAAAGCTTGGATTTTGTAAAATATCTGAATGTATTAAGAAAATGTTATTTGATTTGTGTCACCAGCATTACAATATATTGTAAGCGATTTGAAGAGTTTGGGTATTGGTACTATTTCGATAATGTTTAAATGGTTTTAAAAGTTATATATGATATGTATGTGTTCTGGGGGGCATGTCTGGTTTAATCGGCGAAATCAAAACCCACACTATTACCCATATCATAGATATGATTATTATATGGAGTTCTATAATATCTTAAGATGTCATAGAACTCCATATAATAATTATATCCATGATATGGCTAATCACTAGGGTTTGATTTCGCCGATCGAACCAGACTTGCCCCCCTGATTTAATTGTTGTTTTGATTTATAAATTGTTTTTAAATGTGATTGTGTATAACTCCTTATATCGGCAATCTGCTCTGGGTCTGTTTTCGTATTTTTCAGGATTTACTAGTACAATATATACTATACTAATATAAATTAAGGTAATCATTTTAGTAAACGATAACGTTTTAGTAAATATTATAGTACCTACATATATAGTGAATTATTGTGGTATACGGTTTTACCGATACACATAGATATATGAACATATAGTACATATATGTAGGTATGTCTATCCCCGGAGAGACAGTGCACTCTTCGTGAAACGAATGGTCTGAAGTCAGTCCGATTTCGGTATCGATACTACAAAGTCACGCTGTTGGTTCTCGCATTATTATAGAATATTTACGTGTGCAATATTTCAAATATACTTTAAATATTATTGAATTATTATTACATTTACTTAGTATTATATTAAACATAAAAAAAGAATATGTCCTTGTTATAAACAAGTTCATATACATCTTCCTACATTCCCTAAACTAAGCATAAATGCTTGTGCTATAGGAGGTCCTGCCTCGAACGAAATCGGTCGAGGCAGGATTCGAACTTGTGACCACTGGATTACAAAGCCAGCGCGCTAACCGCTCTGCCATCGACCCAACTTTGTGCCTTTATTGAATATAATACAATTATATTAAATTATAGCAATAAAATTAATAGTATATTATAATAAAATTTAAATAAATTATAGTAAATTAGAGTACATTATAGTATAATTTAATTAAATTTCAGTAAATTAGAGTACATGATAGTATAGTTTAATTAAATTATAGTCTATTAGAGTACATTAGAGTATAATTTAATTAAATTATAGTCTATTAGAGTACATTATAGTTTAATTCAATTAAATTTTAGTAAATTGTGGTTAATTATAATAAATATTTTTTAAATGTATTTTTCTTTGTTTTGCTACTTGGGCAACTAACAAGATCTATGTCTTAGATTAATTTAACATGCACCTAATTGCCAAATTCTTTAGATTACTGATTTTCATGATTTAACAGATCTAGACTGACACTATTTTATTTATTTATTTTACCTTTTATCTCACCATATTTATAATGACAACAATAAGTAGATTACTGCTGCCCAACTAGGAAATCCTATTTTATTGACAATTAGGTATATGTAATTATGAACCAGGTGATTTTTCCCGTTCCCCACTAAATATGTACACAATCTCAACTTTCTGCACTCACAATCATTACCATAACAAATATATAGGCTCACACGAAACAGATCAACCAGATCCCAATGCCCTTCATAATACCTGTCATAAATCCAATCTCTGACGCGATTTTTATTTCAGAGACATAGAAAGAGACTAGTTAACTATGTTGGTGTAATTAATATGAATCACATGGTTCCCAAATCAAATCAAATATTTTTATGTGTTCCTCAAAGAGCATCACAAACACAATACTGTATAGTTTCTATAATTTAAAACTATGACTCCCACTGGGAATTGAACCCAAAATTGAAAATTTTCAATATAAATTACACTTCATTTTAAAATAATGATTTATATAGAGTGGTTTATCTATTTATATTTACTGAATAATTAGACCTGAAATGTCAGATACAAGCATCTCAAAGGAAGACAATATTGCCGTATATAATTACCGTATGCAATTGTTATGACTACATTGACTTATGCCAGTGAAACATGGACGTTTCAAAGACGCATTAAAGGAAAACAATTGTTGTAGCAATGGGATCATTAATAAGAGTATGTAACATAACTATAAGTGATAATATGAAATGAATAAGGAGACAATGCAAGACAAAGAAGGATTTTATGTGTAAAACAAAAGAAAATTCCCCGAGGCATGGGCATATTCAAAACTAAACGATGAACGGCTGACTAAAAAATATACAGGGGTGTTAAAGATGGACTGAATAGCATTTGACACTGCAACAAGCATGTATAAGACGTTTCATAGATATAAAGAAAGCCTCGAATGTGTTAAAAAAATAGAGATGTATGGCATTTGGTTCTCACTGCCTTCCCCGTTTAGGAGATGGTTTATGTATGTGACAATTACCGGATCATTAAAAATAAACCAACATCGCTGAACTTAAAAATATATTTTTGTTCCCTAGTTGTGTGTTTCACTGTTCCACACCGCGATGTCCTTTGTGTAAAAAAACAGAGGTTCTGGGTTTATTTTGTTGCAAACTACACACAGCCACCAAACGGCATAAATTACTTGTATGAACAGCAGTGTCGTTAGCGAGGCACCCCGCATAGAGCCCCAAACTAACCGCAGTAACTAGGTACTACTGACACTTTGTTAGCACTATATAAATTGAAATTTACAACATTAATTAACCGCTTTTCTCTACGGAATTTTACTCACACGTTGACCATGCCGGAAAATGGACTGAAACTTTTCGTAAGTATTTGGCGGAATCCGTTCAAAAATGAGCATTATTTATTGATAAAATTATATAAAGCTTTACAGCATTGTATAAGTATTATAGCATACATGGTTTTTGGAAAAAAAAAACGCCAGAGACGCACATACACATTGCTGAAAAAAGAAAAAGAAAGAATTACACATTCAATCAATATAATTGAACTGAACAAAATAACTACATTTTGCGTTCGAATAAAAAACGTATAATTATGAATAGGTACTAATATCAGTAATATTTTTACTAATACTTTACTGGACTAATATTTTTTAAAAATAATGAAAAATCCAGAATATTTATAGGTACATATTTTTAGAGGACGGTCGCTAAAATCAAAAAAACAATTACAAAAAAAAATGGAAGTACTAAGAAGAAACCTACAGACAGCAGTGGAGAGATGGCTGAAGGAAAGTAGTATATATAAAATCAATATTAAAGCAATCCTTTAAAACAAATCTTTATGTATTGTTTTTGAGTTTAATAGTTTATTATGGAAACATGATAATTCTTCAATGCCATTTTATGAAAGTGATGTGCCTTTTTACTAATTTGAAAATAAAAATATCAAATTTAATGTTTCCTTTGCGAAGGGGCACTTTGAAATACATATTTGACAGTTACAAAAAATGAGATGTACTGATCAGATATCCTTCAATACCTTATGAAATCCAAATGAGTATGAGATTTACCCGAATGCGGTTCGGTCACTATATGCAGACTCGATGCTCATTTGTATAGATTGAATCTTGTTAATTCTCCTTATTGCGAGTGTGGCCTAGATCTAGAACCACGTATTATTTGGATGCCCTATTAGAGATCGATACAATTTATATCGATCTTTTTGTGAAAAGATTAACGAAGAGCAGTTTCCACTCAAGATTTGACAACTTCTTGCAATTGCTTCCCCGATAATTTACAAGAGAATTTTTAAAATTTGTTGAGAAAAACATGTTAGTTTTGTGGGCATTGTTTGTCTTTTCTTGAAATATTTTTGTTTGTATTTATATTAAATTCTCACGTCCTTAAATGCTCGTATTGCCTTTATTGAAATAATAATAATATAAGATTTACAAAGAGCAAAATTTAATCGATTAAGTAGAATAAACACGCCATACATACTAAATACTACACAGAACACACATTTTTTTATATCTATAATTAAAAGTAAAGACTTTTTGATTCTATATTAATTTAATTGTGCGCGATAGGCCTATTTCGCCTTGTTAGGGGATTAACTAGCTTAATACCCTAACAAGGCGAAATAGGCCTATCGCGCACAATTAAATTAATGAAGAATCAAAAAGTCTTTACTTTTAATTATAGATATAACTTATAATGGAATTCTATCAAATAAAAACTTCATCGATAATTAACACATTTTTTTTTTTTATTCATTTAACATAATAATTTTATAATAACAAATCAAGATATAATTCACTGGTAATAATATTTTTACAATTTTTTCTTTGCAGTGCCTCATCAAAAAGATTGCAATCTTGTGCATGATGAGGGAAATCATTTATAAAAAAAAATATCAATACAAAGCAATTAAACAAAGTCAACAATAGAGTAATTAAATCAAATCAACATGAATAAAAAATCAAATAAACATTAAAAAAGTTTAAAAATAAATGAAAATGAGAAATATACAATGAGTAAACATATCTAAATACATATTCAAATAAAACAAAAGGAAATACATGAAAATAAATTGAAAAATGAGCAATATAGACGATTCAAACATACATACACATAAACTTTGTGCATGGTAATTTGTAATAAAACTAGTTGCATGTAACACATGAGATCCAACTGTCGATAGCGATAGTACGTATAGTTGAAGAATAAATACCAAACTATAAACCCATAAATACAAATTATTTAATATTTTAAGATATTTGATTTTCTATACAACACATGTACCTACCTAGGTATGTATGTCAAGATAGGATAGTATGGAGGTCAGTCCTTTTTTCTACCCAGAATATGAAAACAGAATGACGGTATGTATGTATGTTTGGAGATTTAAGTATCAAACTATTAAGACTTCTTACATATTTTGTATAGGCGACTACCACACAAATTGTATGAAGCGATGTCGTCACTAAATTCAATTTTTATAAAAAATTTAAAAAAAAAAATTTAGATTTACTTGTACAGTATTTATATTTTTTTTAGAAAATTAAATTATCTAGTTGGGGTTTTTTGGCTTTTATCGATATTTTTTAAAATAATTGGAAATATAGGCAGTAAAACTTATAAATTTATCAAAAAAAAATATTTTTCTTAGTAAAAAATGTTTGAGAAATCCTGGAATTTTTTTGAAAAAAATAGTTTGAGATTTTGTATTTGTCTATATTTGTACCAATTTTCAGCGTTTTAGATTTTATGGTTTCTGAGATATATGGAAAAATAAAGTAAAAATTCAAAAGTTGATAACCCCTGACTGAAACAAAAATTCATAATTCTGAGTATAAAAGTTTTGTAGTCCTATAACTGTTTATATATTCTGAAATTTTGGCTCTGTAAATTGAGCGGATCAAAAGTTATAAGGGACACACACACAAACACACCCTCACACACACACACACACACATACACACACACACACACACGCACACACACACAAAACTCACATAAAATGTTCTGCTCCGAATTCTGAGTAAATCCATGTATGGAAACATATATGCTGCGAGGCCTCTAGTTGGTGTTATTAGCATGCAAAAAGTCCATTACGCCATACAAAATGTTCCTTCGTACACGCATCTTGGATTGTAGCTGCCTCTTCCTTCAATAGAATTTCATTCTCTTGAACGAATCGACAGTTGGATAATGAGTGATCAACTTCATATTAATATTGTATGTGTCTCTATGGACTGCATTTTTTTACTCACCACTTATATCTTCCTCGAGGGGTAGGTAGGAGAGTAGGCATTCTTCTATCTTGACACATACATCGCCTCATCAACATTGATACACTGTCTCGTATATGCTCATCTTGCTAGTAATGCAATTTTACTTTAAATTTCACCATGTAGAAAGTGCATACATTGAGTTTCGTGATGATGTTTTTGTGTGTATGGTGTATTGTGAAAAATTTTGTTCTCTGGAAATTATAATATTTGTTTAAGATTTGAATATATATGCGTATGGCATGTCAGGCGCTATAAAATTACTTTAGAATCCCTCAGCCATGTTTCGACTTCGGTTGTCAGACTATTAATATCCTCCAACACTCCACAGAAACCATGTACGGGGCATTCCTCCACTAAATGATGTAGGGTCTGAGAAGGAGCACCGCAATCACATCGGGGGTCGTTTATGTATCCCCATTTATGGCGCTCCGCTGCGCTTCTGCTACATCCCGCCCTAACGCGATTTAGTCTCACCCATTTCCTGCGTTCTAGCCCAAAACCGGCGATTCTTATAGTTGGGTCTGTGACTAGGTGTTTGTTTTTAATTTCCCCAATTCCCCGCTCAGCCTGCCACGCCTGCTCCACGACAAATCCACTGTCCTCCAGGGCCTGTGCTCTGGACCAGAATGGCTTCCTAGATTTAAGTCGGATGCCTGGCGTGTCCTCTAGTACCGATTTCAGAAGTGAGGTGTTATTTTTCGCTCTTGTCCATTCTCTCACTGTCGAGGCATCTCTACGAAAATGAGGGGGTGCGATATTTGCCAGGACAGGTAGCCACTGGCGTTGGGTGGGTTTAAGTGCACCAGTTATTATCCTCATCGTAGAGTTAAGCTGAACATCTACTTTTTTTGCATGAACGCTGCCATTCCAAACAGGAGCGCAGTATTCTGCAGTGGAATACACAAGCAATAATCCTGCTGTTCGCAATGTTTCGGCACTAGCTCCCCATCCGGACCCTGACAGCTTCTGGATAACATTATTTCTGGCTTTTAATTTCCCGCAGAGGGAGTCAACATGCTTCTTAAAAGTTAGGGTTCGATCTAGAGTAACACCTAGGTATTTTGGGTTTTCAGTATGGTGCAGAAGAACTCCTTCGAAATGCACATTGATTTTGGATTCAGACTGTCTGTTATTAAGATGGAACGTTGAAACCTCTGTTTTTGTTGGGTTAGGCTTTAGTCTCCAACTCTTAAAATATGTTGAGAGCTTTTCCAAGTCTCGTTCCAGTGTGTTAGCACCTGAATCCAGATCTCTATCACCAGCCAGCAGAGCAATATCATCTGCATACTGAAACATAGTTGACTCCGTCTTTGGTATGTCGTGTACATATATATTGAATAACACAGGGGCCAGGACTGATCCCTGCGCTAGGCCATTATTAAGAACCCTGGGGCGGCTCACTTTCCCGTCCAATGAAATTTTTATGTATCTGGACGCTAACATGTTATCCAATAGATACAGAATTACTTTGCATGGTATAGTTTTAGCAAGTTTAACCAGAAGGCCCTTGCGCCATACAGTGTCATATGCCGCTGATAAGTCCACAAAGGCCGCTGGGAATTTTAAACCTTTTTGGAAACCTGCTTCAATACTACTAGCCAAAGCAAGTACCTGCTCACAGCAGTCTCTACCAGCTCGGAAGCCTGCTTGTTCAATAGAAATCACTGAGTCTATTGAGGTGGAAATACGTTGAAGAATGAGTCTCTCCAGGAGTTTATAAGGAATACACAACAAGGAAATCGGTCGATAGTGGTTTGAACATGTTCCGTCCTTGCCTGGCTTAAGGATGGCAACAACCTTTGAGTGTTTCCAAATTTTGGGTAGTTTACCTGTTTTTAGTATCTCATTCATGAGTTGCAACAGCCATTCTCTTGTGCGTGGGCCCATATTTCTAATAAACTCTGGGTATATTTCGTCTAGTCCGGCTGCTTTCCCACATTTTATGTTTTTAAGTGCTGAATTTAACTCTGTCAGTGAGAAGGCTTCAGAAAAGGTAGATTTATCTGGAAGCTTAGCCTTTAGCTTTTTTAGGTCATAATTAACCTCTCTTACTCGTTCTTTAGTTCTCCTCTTATCGCCTAGACCTAGAAAGAGCTGGCGTAAGGGTAGACCTAGAAAGAGCTGGCATGATCATATAAATGAGATTTTGAAAGAGGGGAACATACGAAGTCAGAACAATAGGAGAGCATGTATGACGCGATGTATGAATGTAAATGAGGTAAAACAGGTATGTCAAGATAGAAGAGTCTGGCGTTCGGTTCTCTCTGCCTACCCCAAATAGGGAAACGGCGTGATGGTATGTATGTATGTACTCGTTCTTTACTGACAGAAATCTTTGAAACAGACACCATGTGTTTAGCAATGTCATCTGCAGTTACGGGTGTAGTAGACGGTGCATATAGTTGAGGTGGAGCGGTTCCCAGTTTCCGGAGAGTGCACCAGGCTTTCCGACTGGAATGACGGAAATCCATGTTTTTGACCGTCTCATTCCACCTTTCTCTGCGGCCGTTGTTAAGAGCTTGCAAGAGCTCGTTGGCAGTGGTTGCTTCATGGGTCTCTCGGTATTTTTTATATATTTGTTCGCATGTTGTGTTCCAGGCTGGTATGTACTCTTTACGGAAACCTCGTGGGATATGCCTCTTTGCAGTTGATATAATTGCCCCTTAAGATTTGAATAGAAATGTTCTTCATAAAAATGCATTAAGAATGTGTCAAACTTTCAAGAAGAAAAATGAAAGCTCGCTATGGTGTGGACAGTTTAGTGTTGGCCACAACCCACTCGTTTGAAAATGGGTGGAGACTAATCAAGCAAATATTAAGAGAACATTACATTTGGTCCAGCCGTTCTTGAGTTGAAATAGTCCAACTGTATATTTATTCCAGCGAATGTAATTCTCTTGAACGAATCGGCTGTTCAATGCCAAGACGCGTATATTAAGGAACATTTTGTATGGTGTAGTGGACTGTTTGCATGCGTTTGACATGAGTTATAATTTTACCTTTTGAACACGCAGCCTTCTTATAAATTAATCAATAATATAATTATCAAATAACCATCTCACTATAACTATAATTCAAAATCAAATATTCAAAGAGAAAGTAAACATTTTACGAAAAACCTTGGGAAGTAGATTGAGAAGAGGTATTGATTTTTTGTGGGTTTTGATGAGGTTGCTGATAATTCTAGAAGATGAGGGCATTACCCGATGAGATGTGTATGATATGTCAAAGAAATTACGATGTCGCTCCTACGTGTCACTTTAAATCAAGATCAAAACAGAGAGGTGGGAGATATGTGGGTATGTATGGATAGAATGAGACGTAAGATATTATTCAGAAGATTCGAACTTAACAAAAAAATAATTTGTAAAGTTTCAAAGAAATAATATACTTTTATAAATCGAAAGTTTTTTTTTTTTTTTTTAACAGATTTTTAATTATCTCAATAGAGACGAAGTTGGAATATTTACTGTAGGAGAACCGGGAAATCAAGGCACCTACAGGGCTTACGACCTGTCATCGGCTGGTTTACGTGATCACTTTATGCGCTTGCGCAACGTTCACCAATTATGCCTTTTTAATGAGATCCCTATCAATTCAATTTTGAAAGTTCTATATATTGTAATACTGAAATTCTTTTCGCTTGAAAATAAGGAATTTTTACTACAGCCATCTATGGGTGAAATTATGAACAACAATCTTATTATTTTTTATTTATTTTGTTGTAACGCCATCTATTGAGAGAATTGGTTTTTTGTAAATAATGAAAGCTACAATTCTTATATCTGAGGTGACAATGGATTTTTCGCATAGAAGTCACCCCTGAATGTTTTTTTAATTGCATATACGCAAACATTGGATTTTTTTCTCTTTCGGGAGTCAAATGATATTTTAATTGACAATAATTACAAAGATTTCTAACTATTCTGACATAGATAGAGCGCGGTGCCTTGTTAGTTGCAAAAAAAATGCCTTGCAGTTTAGCGTAGAAAAAATGTTTTTGTATTTTTTATTGACAAACTTTTTTAACATCTCAATAGAGACGAAGTTGGGATATTGTAGAAGAACCAGGAACTCATAAGCGCATAAAGTGATCACGTAAACCAGCCGATGACAGGTCGTAAGCCCTGTAGGTGCCTCGAGTTCCTGGTTCTTCTACAATATCCCAACTTTGTCTCTATTGAGATGTTAAAAAAGTTTATTAATAAAATAACTTTTATATATCTTTTTAATATTTTATTTAAATGAATGAATTTGTCCTTGTGAGAAATCCAGAAATTCCCTATAGTCAACATAAATGCTAGGGTGGGGTTCATACACGATATCACTAAATAATTTTGGGAGTATGTATATGTTTATTTATTAAATACAATGAAAAAAGATTTTATTACAGATGTTTGTGTATTCAAAGAATTATATTTTATTCAAACATATACCTCCAAATATGATATTGCTTATGTCAGTTAATTAAATAATTGATAACTTATAATTATATTGTGATTAAGGGTTTCAATCAAAGAATTACTTACATGATCAACACTGGTTTATTCGTAACAATTGAAAATACAATATAAAAAATAACTTGATAAATTTGTGATGTCGTGAGTTGGAACTAATGGATAAAAATTAAACGCGACTCTAATCTATTCAACGACCAACACATGAATAAGGATTTGTAGGTTTGTATCAACGAAAGTGGGCTATGGTTCGTTGATCCTCTTCAATCTTCGGAAGTATTCGAGAATCTATGACATACATGTTGTAGCTCTAGGAGTGCTGCTATACAATTTATTCAAAATTCTAACATTATGAAAATAACTTAAATTTGTCTACTTAACATAATATATTTTTATGTTATTCTTGTCTCTTCATTTTATTATTTTCACTGTTGCGCATTGTCGGGTTATGGGGCAGCAGAAATGGAAGGTGGCAGCCTACGGTAGAGAAGAATGGAAAAGATTCTTGGAGGCAACTAGGACCCATCAAATGTAGTGACGCTGAAGATGATGATTATAAGAAAGAAATAAGCTGTCTCATGAACCACTTTTTCTTTATACATTTATATTTACAAAATAGTCAATTGTATAGATGAAACTTGACTCGCATATTGTGTGCAAATAAACCCTGATAAATCAATAGTAAGAGAATCTCTTTAACTGTGAATAATGAAAAACAATTTGTAACGTAAGGGTACTGAACGACTTGGTGAATTTATTCGAAGGAGTGTACATTTCACTGGTTGAGTTCAGGATAAAGATATTGATCGAAAAGTACAGAGTAGGAGGTTAACAGAACGTTTTGCTCACAAGTCTATATTTGCTTATGTCATCAGAAAGTTTACTCACTGTATAAGTAAATTATAAATATCATAAAATGATCAATAACGCCGTTATAAGTAAAATTTATTGAAGGGCTGATAACCGCAATAACCAAAGTAACACCAAACTATTAACACCAAATTTGTCTATCCAATCACGGACCTTCACTCTGATCAGCTGAACGTACAACACTATGCATCCTTATCCAAAACACAGAATTTCTCAGCTCATCGTTCAAAGTAGGTACAATCAGCAAGGCTATGGAATAGCCTAAGTTCGGGTATTGTGTCTTCTAACCCACTTTGTATTTTCAAGAAAAAAAATGTATAGAAGGAATATTTATCCCTAAACACCTGAGACCTGTATCCGCTCCTTGTCCTTTCCAATCCTTTTTTACTGAAGGTGTTTTTTTTTTTGTTTTTTCAAACTTCTTCTTAGTGTCATGTATATTTTCTTTGTTTTTTTCACTTACATTATTTTATTGATACACATATATCATTATGTCATTCTCTGTAATCTGGTTGGTCGGAAGAAATTGCCTAGTGGCAATAAGCCCGCCAGTATGCATTATATGTGTTTATATTGTGTGCAAAAATATGAATATTATCACAGATTATTGAAAAGATCATTTATTTATTTATTTTGATTACCTTTTATCACACCATATTTATCATGACAACAATAAATAGATCACTGCTGCCCATCTAGGAAATCATGTTCTAGGGCTAGGAGTTTATAATTTTTATGGACAATTATATGCAATTATGAACAAGGTGATTGTTCCCGTTCCACACTAAATTTATTTATTTTATTTATGTATTTATTTATTCATACATACATAATTTATTTATTTATTTAATACAATACACGGCATAAGCCATTTACATGTTACATAGAATTACATTTTTTTTTAATTTAACAACATTATTAACCAAATATTTAAAAAACAAAAAACAGAATTAACAAGAAATTTCATTTAAAAATTAACAAATACTGGTCGAATATATAAAAAATACAGAAATAACAATAAATTGACAAAAAAAAATTTAAAATGATGTTTTTACACAGAGAAATAAATTTGAATTTTAGAAAGACCTATAAATATTTTTTCTGAATACAGGCAAGCTATCCCCGAAAATATCTGCATCAACACACAGTTCATTTCCTAGCCTATGCAATCTCGGTATTGGAGAGTTAAATATATAGTTATAATTGACAAATAATATTCTTAACTGTAATGTCCCACTAGGTAAAAAACCTGTGCCGGGGCTAAAGCAATTTTGAAATAATTATACTTTTAACAGTGAATGCCAACTAACAAAATATACACAAAATTAGCATTCAAATATAAATAGCATACAATAACAAAATGAGAAATAATATTAAAAATAAATACATTAAAAAGTGCATTACAAATTAGAGAAAAATAAAAACAATAATCAACCAATGCCTATTCCAAATTAAAACAGAACATATTAAACAAAAGTCAAACTTAGGTAGGTATAGACAATTTAGAAAAATAAGGGTATGAAAAAAGAACATCACAAAGGAAAACACACGTTAGTCCGCCAACGGCATACAATCCCTGAGCTATTTACAAATATGTAGGTACACACTCTCAACTTTCTGCATAAAAAATTAAATAAAAAAATTAAAAAAATTAAATTGCCTTATGGCAATAAACCTGCCATTGTACACATGTACATAAATTAAATAAATAAAAATCAAATTAAATTGATTTCTTCATTTCGAAAAATCTAGACAATTCCACCGCAAAAAGAGATCATTCGTATTTTCTAAAGAGGCCCCAAACCATTCATACGAATTAAGTAACGCGATGGAAATACACACAAGAACAATAAGGACATGTTTATTCTGGGGCAATATTTCATGCTGAAAACAGAAAGAGTCAACGATAAAGGCTTGCAAGTACTCCTACTGGCCAGGAAATCCTGTAAAACCCTCATTTTCAGCCTAAACGGGTATTAACGTTTGCCTGATTTACGAGTTTGCCAAATGGGATTCTCAAATTTTTTTTTTTATTCAATATTTCAGGTAAATATCGCATAATTTATTACCGGTACCGGAATCATTTACAGATCCGGAAATGTTAAATTGACCGGAGAATTATATCCTCAAAGAAATTTATATTGGCGATGCTTCGGCCGAACTCCGCCGAACTTCTCAACCATTACCATTATTATACCGTACAAAGAGATTATTATTATTACGTAAGGGATTTTTATTCATACGTACAACTTTTCGGGAGCTCCGCATTTTCCATAATGACGACAGTAAAAATCTTGACTTTTTATTTTCATAGAAACATGACCTGTATATGTCTATGGGCTATGGGCTTAGAAAGCTATCTATCTCTTTTCTGGTATATAACAACACAAAAATAATGCAACCAACTTCATACTTCACACTGACAGCTCGATATCACGATTTTTCTGAAATTCCAGCGAATTTTCGACATCTCGTATAAATCGCTGAATAATCTGTTTTTTGTATTTGATTTGACAAAATTACCAAATACATATGTATTTGCCGAAGTGGCTGAAATCATCATCCATCGAAAACATCTCGTATTTTATTATTAAACTACTCGTAAGGTTCCTCGCAATCAACCTTACTTTTTGACAGTTTGCAAATGTTAGTTTACGCCGATGCGCATGCGCTAAGTATTTAGATATGTCTCTGCAATGCAATTCTCATCATATAAAAACGTCGTAGCATCCTCCAGTTAGGAAGCCACGTGATCACCTAACTTACATAAGTGAGCGACTGTGCAATGAAAACATGGTTAGTATTTAGAATTTAGTATTTAGGTAGGACTCTGCATTCGGACCATAGTTTGTAACTACGTCTTCCATTACGCAATATCCCTCGTGAGGTTGAGCAGAGAGTATAAAAAGTTACCTACATTTTTTTTTCATTTTAACATGCATCGATCATCCTGAATCCTGAATTCTAAGATTACGTTCAGAAAATGTATTTCTGCTTCAAATCTATTACGATCTGATAAATCAATATTGTAGTTATCCGTTCTATTTAGTAATATCATCAAAACTAATGGTGCAGAACACTCTTCTTGTATTTTTCAAAAATATATCTTAAGAGAGGAATTTATAAAGTAACAAGTTACTCTGGAAGCTATATTGCACTCTTATTTCCTGAGGCAGGTGGTCGATAATCCATTAGCCAAGGACCACTAGTTTCTTTATGGTCTATGAGAATGTAAGCTGTTTCCTTGCAACACAAGGATTTCTTGAGATTCTCAACGACCGAAGAAGATATCTTAACGTGATGGTGTTCAAGTATAGGAAATTCCTGGAGCGACATTTATCTTTTCGCTTTGAACCAAATTTTCCAAACCGTCGCGATGTTCGTTGTATTTTTAGATTTATAAATCAATATACGTAAGTCACAGAGAAAAAAAAACAAAGACCTTAAAAAAGTATAAACGTTGTAAGAGCAAAGAAAGTTTATTTTGAAAATCTATAAAAAGTATTTTCGAATATTTTCAAAAGTTGTATAAACGCAAAAATTGGATTTTTTCACCTGTTTGGAGTCAATGATATTTCTTTTTTGGAAAAATAAAATTTTTTGTATATGCAACTTTCAAAAAAAAAATTTGATTTATATACACATTGGTATAAGTTGGTAAACAAGATAAGAATGAATTAATATTTCTGTGACATCTGTGCGAGAGCACTGTAACCTCATGTATAAGGACTGTTGCTTATTTATTTTTTCATAAAAAACAATTTCTCAATAGGTACATGGTTTTACAAAAAAGTTTCTTCGTTACTTCATAGATGGCGATAGTAAAAACAGCTGTTTTCAAACGATCGGTTTCTCATTATTAAAATGTAGGTATACAAGTTTCAAAATTGCATTGATAAGGAAAATCAATAAGAAGGCATGATTGTTGAACGTTGCGCAAGCGCTTAAAGTGATGACGTAAACCAGCCGATGACAGGTCGTATTTTTGATAGGATCAAGAATTAAAGAAGATAGGATCCCATTGATCAAGAATACACCTGTGAGGCACCGCCTTTGAATGGTGCTTCCACTCTTTTCTAATGTCATCATTTTCGGGTTGCCAGGAGCCGGATAATCGAAAATGTAAGAGGCAACAATCACATCTCACATAGTTCAGAAATGAGGTTCACCACTCATTCTGAATGTAGTGCCTTTTTAGGTGAGACGAGGCAGGTGTGTGGATTTACACGAACGTGTCGTCCTTCATTTTATGAGGTTATCCACACCCGCGCATCTGTCGCTGGTTACTTCACATTGTTTATTTATTTATATTTATTTATTTATTTATACATCTTCTTGTACATAATATAAACAAATATAATTGTACACTGGCGGGCTTATTGCCATTAGGCAATTTCTTCCAACCAACCAGATTACAAAGTATGACAACATTGTGTATGTACAACAGCAAATAAAAAAGAGTAAAAGAAATCAAATAAAATACGTATTACACTTAAATACTATTAAACAAAAAAAAATTATAATTCATAGCAATAAAAAGGATATGGTAAGGACAGGAGAGGAAATCGGGATCAGGTGTTCAAGGATAAATATTCCTTCTTTAGTTTTTTCTTGAAAATACTAAGTGAGTTAGACGACGCAATATCCGGACTAAGGCTATTGCATAATCTTGCTGATTGTACTTCGAACGAAGAGCTGAGAAATTCTGTATTATGGATAGGTATGGATAGTGTTGTACGTTCAGCAGATCGGAGTGGAAGTCCATGATTGGATAAATAAGTGAATTTGCTTTTTAGGTACCTACTGTGGTAGGTTTGGGTTCGAGAGAATATTGTACAATAGTGACAAAATGTGTATATTGCGCCGCTGGCGTATCCTGGGCCAACAAAGAAGATTGCGGTAAGGTGATATGCGATCAAATTTTTTCAACCCAAAGATGAATCTGATACATATATTCTGAAGACGTTCAAGTTTATTGAGATGCACTTCATTTGCATCCAAATAGCATACATCGGCATAATCAAGCAATGGAAGAAGAAGTGATTGAGCAAGAGTTATTTTACAACGGAATGGAAGGAAATTTTAAAGTTTATTAAGTGAATGTAGGGCAAAGAAAATAGATTTACTAACATGCGATACCTGTTCATGCCACGAAAGGTCATCATCGATGAAGATTCCAAGATCTTTTACAACCCTGGTATAAGGAATGCATTGGTTATTGATATACAGCAGTGGGAGTTGTAAATTTCTTATAGATGACAGCAGACGAGGACTACCGATTATAATTACCTGGGACTTAGTCGGATTAATAAGAAGACCATGATCCGATGACCAAGAAGAGATAAATTTAAGATCTTCATTCATGTGAAGGACTGCATTGTTAATATTAGAGATATTAAAATGGAAATATAATTGAAGATCGTCTGCAAAAAGATGATATTTACATCTGAGGTTTGTAGTGATAGAGTTAATAAATACGGAAAATAACAGTGGAGATAAAACTCCACCTTGCGGTACTCCAGACAGCAAGGTGGCATAATCAGAAGTAGAGTTAGCTGTCTTAATGCATTGTTTACGGTTGCCAAGATAACTGGTGAACCACTCCAATACTGGCTGAGCTATGTTTAGCGAGGACAACTTAGCAAGAAGAATGTCAAAATCAACGGAATTAAACGCGCTACTGAAATCGAGTAGTGTGAGAATTGTAAGTTGTTTATTGTTCATAGCACGTCTAATGTCATCCGTAATCTTAACTAGAACAGTTGTGGTACTATGACCTGCTTTGAAACCAGATTGCAGTGAATCAAGGAGAGAATTAGAACAAAGCCATGCATTGAATTGATTGAATACTATCCTTTCAGTAACTTTAGATAATATTGGTAAAATCGAGATAGGACGATAGTCTTTTAGTTGAGTAGGTGTTGAAATCTTAGGGAGGGGTATGACATGTGCGATTTTCCATGCCGACGGAAAGATACCAACGGTCAGTGAGTGGTTAATAATGTGTGTAATAATGGGCAGAATTGGAGGCATTGTGGGATATGCCGTGATGGTGTGAGTGAGAAATTTATATTAATTATTCGCATTATTCGTGGTTAACTTTCATTTTGAAACTCTGTAAAACACTTTCTTCTTCTTCTGCTTGTTCTAGTACTGGGTACTGTTTGTTCTCGGATTCACTCCTGTGACGCGGATGTCCAGCTGTCCTTCCATCTCTTTGGCGGTCGTCCAGGGGGTCTGCTGGTTGACGGTATCTCGTCTGCCGCTATTTTCACCACTCTCACTGAATCCGCTCTTTTGACGTGATCTCTCCAGTAACGTCTTCTGTTTCTACCCCATCGCACGACATCCTCGGCATTGCAGATCCTCCGAATTTCGGAGGAACACTTTCGATTCAAACAATTTTCTAGAAACACACGTACCTACTTTTTTTCGACCATAAGAAAAATAGTTAAGTCAATGCGCGGAGAAAATATATTTTATTTCCGTCCAGTTTTCCCTGAAAATTCGTGGCAATTTATAAAATGTAAGAATAATGTTATGACATATTTTTTACGAAACACAAACGACCGAGGTCCAATTTATCAAAATGTCTGCGGATAATATACGTTGGGGGGCAGCTAGTTGGCAAGGAAGGCAATATGTCAGGAGAGAAACAGTCAAATTGTACTCGGCTCCATTAGACATTACACAAACAAACCAAAGAGAGAAGGAAAAAACATTGACCCACGAATAAAATACAACTCAACCGAGCTTTGATTTTATTTTTATACTAAAACTTTACACCTTTTGTTTCAAATCTTCTTCTTCTTCTTCTTAGACCTAACCTTAGTCCTTATAACTGGTCTCGGCATAAATCGACTCTTCTATTTCAATCATACCAAACTCGCATTTCCTGTGCAGTTCATGATTCATATCCCACTATCACAGATGTTTCCACACGTCTTGTCTTGTCAACCTTCATTCTCTTTTTTTCATGAGTAGGTACCTACATTATTTTTTTGGTTTCTCTTGAGGCATCAACCTTCTTAATTCATTTATCAAGAGTCAAAAAAAGACCTTTATTTCAACCCCATGCTATATAGAACCTATACAAGAAAATAATATACAAGATACAAGATAGTGGCTACTAATTTGTAGTCACCATCATAGTATGGTACCTTTTTTTAAAATTGTTTATGTATACTAGTTACATTCAAAATTACATGTTTAAAAAAATGTTTGTGCTTCCTCTACTAATTGAGCTTAAAGCTTGTGTTTAGGAATGCAGCACCTCTTTGGTTACGCAATAAAAATACTTTACACATAATCTTTAAAACGAATCACATAACTTAAAAAAGGAGTTAATTAACAATTATTAAAAAAACACACATTTTGTAATCCTATGCAATACAAAAACAATTTAAAAATAAACATTTAAAATCAAGAAAAACATATGAATGGAAATGAACCACAAAATGAATATTAGGGCTAGCCTAACTGTATCCTAACTATACAATACTGTACAGTTACCATTAGGACTTCCTAGTGAGGTGTTCATTGTATCCTATCAATTACAACATTTATCAATAAATAATACACATACACACACCATATTATGTACACACGCACTTAATTTCTAGCTCTAGTGTGTAATTGTATTTGTAATTGTATTTGTATCTACTTAATTTTATTGTCAATAATAAATAAATAAAAAAACTACATACTATAGTAGAATTCCTTTTTCTTCTTCTTCCTTCAGCCATCTCTCCACTGCTGGATGTAGGCCTCTTCCTTCGTTTTCGTTCGTTTTGTACTTCCATTCGTCTTTTTTTGGGGTTTTCGGACACATATCCTTCCAGCGATGGAGACCATCAGCCCAGCTTTTCTGAGGAATTTCATAATTCTGAGTGCCCATCTGTCCATTCCCTGTCTGGCAACACGACTCGAATATTGAAATTGAATTTTTGCGGTTTAATCCAAGATATCGACAACTTTTGTCTGACCTTTGATTTCATATACTGTCTCTTAGACTAATGCCTAGCATTATAGTTTTTGCACTTGGCGTGATAGTCTCCATACCATACGTTTGCACACGCAGTTACTTTTAACAAAATTTTAACTGCATTATTGGTAGGCAAAAAGATTAGTTTTCCTGTTTACCAATGTACTAAGCATGTGTCCGCCCCGTTATGATATATGAGATAGAAGTAAGAGCCGACTTCAACGGGACAAAAAGCTGTCATAGAGTGGCTGAAATAAATTCCTATACTCCATCGCAAAAAGAACCCTCAGGGACCGCATCATAAAAAAGACGATAAGGTCCAAATGCAGTGTCGAGGACATAACAAGATGGGGTCGTAGCAGAAGGCGCTTCGGTTTGACACATGTCGAACGTTTGGACGACACTAGAGAATCGAAAAAAAAGCAAAGATAATAGATGGAAATACCCAAAAATACAAGACTGTCTGGAAGATCACCGAAGAGACGAGAGTACAGCTGGATTTCCTCCAACCATGATCGTCCACCTTCAAATACAAGCCATATGACCAAATACAAATGAAGAGGAAGAATTAGGTTTAAGGGTTGCTCTTTGACTCAGGGTGATATTTTTTGACCTGTTATCTTAATATCAGCATTACTTACATATGCTTCGCAAAACCTAGCGAGCGCGACAATATTTTCGAAAGTATTACTGAAACACATATCCGACCCTTTAAGGCATAAAATATTGTCCGAGCAGGTTTGGACATAATGGGAACAAGATAAAGTCAAAAATATGAAAATGAACGCCGGTGTCGAATAAAAAAGGTTGATACAGGAGTTTTTAACTCTATCGAGAGAGGATCAATACTGTAATTTTGTTTTATATTGTCACTTAGTCAAAATACTAATAAATAAATAAACGGACACAAATACCAACATGCTGTATTTGATTCGGGTAGGCAGAAAGAACCGAACGCCGAACATGCTCATCTTCTTAGAAATAAAAACAAACGTATAATTACAGAGTATAGAATATACAGAGCTGACATTAGCTACGACTTATGGCCAGGGGATTGGAACACAAAGTGAGGTGGAACAAGGGTTTGTAAATCGGATATCAATGACACATATTTTATATAATATGTAACAGTAAAAGTGATTTTTAATGCCTTCGTTAACAACATGTACTTTTTGATATAAGTGTTGAGTACCTAATGTTTCATTTTTCATGCCGAACCATTCAGAAAATATTATACGTTATATGGGTTGTCACCAAATTTTCGTGGCATAGTCAAGCGTTGTGTATCAAGAAATTTTTCTTATATCATAATATATCTATTGATAATTGGTCTGTGTTTAATTTTCTTACATAAATTTATCTAAATCTGATTGGATCTAAAGTATGTATTTATTTTAATAATCTATGTTATTTCATATTAACCTAATATTATGTCCTATTTTGATTCGTTTCAGAATACGAAATAGTTAAATCAACGGGAGACAGTGGATAAAAGTATTTTATCCACGCGGTATGACTTAATGAGTCCATAAATTCAGTCAACCTTTTATCATTTTCATATACTAAAATTCAGACGGATAAATTTAGACGAATCAGAATAGGACATAATACATTTTTTTCCTTATTGATTTTGAATTTGTAGACTCGATGTTGTATTTATGTATAAACAAAACTTATAACATGTAAATATTTCACAAGATCTTCACTATTCGAAACGGTCGGCCTGTTTTTTTTTTAATATAAACATTGTTCTAATGTAGAGGCGTTTACATTGTGGAAATTCATTTTAATAAATTATTAAAATAACAATATAACTTTGTTTATTTCCACTTATTTATTTTTATTCTACAACTAGCTTCAATAACTATCGTTCTCTTCTTCAGGTTTAAACCCACCTGAAGAAGAGAACGGTAGTTCTTGAAACTAGTTGTGGAATAAAAATAAATAAGTGGAAATAAACAAAGTTATATTGTTATTTTAATAATTTATAAACATTGTCTTATGAAAACAGTGTGTTTCATTTATTTTTCGACGTCAGTGTCAAAAAATCATTTTTTTTAATATTAAATACGATTTTTATTCAATTTTTGAAACTTTCACTCCATGATATTCGCCGTTCTGACGATGCTCGTTATTCAGCGATACCAGTGAATGAGAGTAGTATTTGCACACTTAATTCAATAGAACGTATAATTTATTTTTTTCTTAATTATATGTTTTTTTAACGATTCCACTATTTATTTTAAGACTATCTACAACTAGTATCGTAGTTAGTACTACCAAAGACCTGCTTTAAAATGTGCTAAGCACAAAATCGGTTCTTGTTAGTTTTAAAATAATAGTGAAATAATTATTAATGTGTTTTTTATATTAGTATATATTAAAGCACTTTTTTGAAATAACTAAATATGTAAGTGTTTTTAAATAATTAATTTGAGATGGGTTTCCATCAAGTACTATCGGTTGAAAAATTTAATATTTTAAAAAAGGCTTTTAATTTGATATTTATTTATTTATTTATTTATTTATTCAACACTTCCTACCGTTCTGTATTAGGGGCGAGATTATTGCCAAATGGCACTTTCTTCCAATCAATCAGTGTATCCAGCCCTGAGGAGCTGGATTTGCGTGAGAAATTAATTTAAATCATTATCTTCTCAACGTGTTGTTTCGGTAGAGAGATTCGTAGAAACGAATCGCAATTTCAAAAATGTTTATAAACGCGAAACGATTCACCTAAACGATCTCAAATTCACCAAAAACAAGATGGCATCGAAGGTTAGAAGAGCGAAATAAAAAAAATAGTGTATTTTTCTAAATACACATAAATAACACCCACCTTCCTACCGAAGCGCCGCCTATCTGCGAAAAACAAAACAATTTTTGCTTTGTATCAATTCAGCTTCACCGTTTTAAAAGATAAATCGATTTGATAACGCGAAATGAGTATACGCAAAAAAACATAGATGGAGTCAGTGTAGCGTATTTTACTGTGTCTTCCATTTCTAAATAACAAAGATGTACCAACATAAAAATGTTAAATATTACAATATACAACCGCTCTTAAATATTACGACTAAAAATAGAATAGAGACCCTTTCGTTGGAAATATTTTTTTCTACTTTTTTTTTCGTTTTGATTTCGTTTCTCGAGAAAAAGCTGGAAAAAAGTACAGTTCGGGATCGTCCATCTGATACCGCGAAGAAAGTACCTGGCTTCCATAGGTCAGCAATAAGGTTGGGCACCCATTCCGAATGTTGTTTTTTTGTTGAGACGAGACTGTTAAGTGGGGGTACACGCATGTGTCGTACCTCAAATTATTTATTTATTTGTTTATCTTTTTGTACATAATATTAACAAATATAATAATAATAATAATAAAAAAAAATTATAAAGCGCCGTTTAGTGATACAAGATCACTCCAAGGGCGCTGTAGCTTATTTGTTGGCTCTACAAATATAATGCCCACTGACGAGCTTCTTGCCATTAGGCAATTTCTTACAACCAACCAGATTATAAAGTATGACAAAATTGTATATGTACATGAACAAAAGAATGAAAGCGAAAAATAAAACAAAAAAATAAACATTTCACTAAGATCAATGTTAAAGACAAAAAAAACATCATAATAAAAAAAATGATAATGCATTATTGTTGGCCTTCTTTGCTCAGTTGGTTAGGTGTCTAACTGCTAATCCAAAATTCCCGGGTTTGATTCCCGGTGGAGACACAGTTTTCAATTGTGTTTTCAGACTGGATCTGTGAGACGATTAATATCGTAAGACTCCAGAATGTGGCAACTCGTTATTGGATGCGTGTTAAATTAATATTTGACACAATGGGTACCTACCTGTTAGTTGCCCGAGAAGTAATACAAAATAAAATAATAAATAAAATAAGATAATGCATGACAGCACGCTTGTCGCTGGTTACACCCCATAATTGTACATGTATTTTTAATGAACATACTGGCCCCTTATTCCATGGTGGTTGATATGCCCTTCTACAGCTCGTAGTGGAGGAAAATATAGAGGAATGACTGGGTATGGGGTGTTAAAAAATATCGTTGATTAAAAATCTCAGGCAGTGGTTCTGTATAATTAGGTTGGTGCAGGATCATGATGAGTGTGATGGCACAAGACGAGGATATTTTTTAATAAATGTTTTACGATTTCAAAAACTTATTTTTTTTATTAACATTAATTAAAACTAATCATCAAAATGCAGGTATACCTACAAGTCGTAACTTTTTAAGTTTAACCGTCAAAATTAAACGCCTGGCGTTTTGACATAACAAACTCGACAAATAATTAAAACTAATTTGATATTTTCGCCCGTGAAAACTATGTATGTAAGTTGAATACGTACGCAACAAAATCCTGACCCGTTTCGTTAAATCGGGGCCAAGTGATAATCAAGCTGAAAAGTTTTTTTTAAAATAATTACCGCAAAATGATACTCAACAAATAAAAGTGAATATAAACCGCTCTTGGGTGAAATAAACAGCCATGGGGTAAGTGTATGATATTAAAACTTGAGAATGATATAAACCTCACTAAGGAATGATATAAACTCGGCTAAAGAATTATATAAAACCACCTCTATAAAACTCTTGGGTTTCCAACCAGTGGTCTGCAACAGCATCAATAATTTCCTCGAAAAAATAAATTATAGTAGATTTTACTAAATCAAACATAATTAATTATTTATTTTACAATATTTACAAGAAATTTATAGGATATTTGATTTTTATAGTAATAAACTTTTTGCATTACTACATCAAAAATAATTATTTATTTATTTATTTATTTATTTATTTATTTATTTATTTATTTATTAATTTATTTATTTATTTATTTATTTATTTATTTATTTATTTATATATTTATTTATTTATTTATTTATTTATTTATTTATTTATTTATTTATTTATTTATTTATTTATTTATTAATTTATTTATTTATTTATTTATTTATTTATTTATTTATTTATTTATTTATTTATTTATTTATTTATTTATTTATTTATTTATTTATTTATTTTTATTTATTTGTTTCTCTTTTTATTTATTTATTTATCTTTCTGTACATAATATAAACAAACATTTTAGTACCTACACATACATATATTTGGACGCGTACTATATAGTTGTTTGAACAGCAGTCCGGGATATTTCAAAAGTTAAAAAAAATCAATTGTGTATAGACGAAATCAATAGGCGTGATGACAGTAAGAAAAAGTCATTGAAATTATGATTTTATTAGATAAAATATGTTATAAAGATTTGAAAAAATATATTTATTTTCATTTTAAAAGAGCGAATAATATTAATATTATTAAAATAAAAATACAAAATATGTTTGTCCGCCATTTTATGTGAAACACCAATCAGAGCGCATGACGTCACCATATTGTCACTGTCAATTGTGTTTGTTACAGTCAACTGTAGTGTTGTTCGAAATGGCTATTTTTTTCATAACAAGCTATATGGAATATGCTGCTTATTTTTAACATGCTATTTTTATTTATTGATTTATTTGGTTTATTTGGGACAATAAACCAAATAATATCGCTATCCGCTCTATTGAATCGTTGACGCATCTTTTATAACACGCACCGAGTATTGTAACGTGGTGGAGAATATTTAACGTTTCAGAAATAAATAACTTGGTGGCTTTCATTGCTTGATTATTATAAAATTATAAAATAAAATGATGTAATTATATTGTTTGTGGGAGTTGTACAGTGTTACATAAGGTTGAAATGGAAATACACAATGTATTATGATGAATCTAATATACATATGGGATAACTGTTATGATTCATATACATATTATGATTAATATATTAAAATATGTAATAGGTGTGATGACTGTAAGAAAAAAATCATTGAAATTATGATTTTAAAAAATAAAATAGGTTATAAAGATTTAAAAAATGTTTTTTTTTTAATTTATAGGAGTGAATAATAATAATATTATAAATATAAAAATACAAAATGTGTTAGTCCGCCATTTTATGAGAAAAAACAATCAGAGCGCACGACGTCATAGTATGGTCGCGTCAATTCTTCTGATAGTCTTCAATACAATATACGCATTAGTTGTCGGTCTGGACAATGTTTATTTTGGTGTTATCGATATATTAATATTTTAATTAGGTACTTAAAACTAAAACAAAACAATAAAATAGCAATGGAACAAGGATTCATCAAAGCAAATAGTTTCAATTTACCTAGATACTCGCCTACCTATCGGGGGACACTATGGGCCGGTATTACAGTGTCAGTTTAAGAGCTAAACTCAAGTTTTACAAAAATATAGCGTATTACAGTGTCTGTTTAGGCCTAATCTTCCCTCAAATATGTCACTAAAACGACAAATATTTAACTCAACGTTTCTGGCAGATTAAGTACTTAACTGTGAGTCAACTGTCATTTGCTAGGCAACTCGTGTAGTTTCAGTTTCTATCACTAGAGGCTTTAGGCAACGTGTGTAGTTTCAGTGTTGTATCACTAAAGGCGTTAGTTGTATCGACGGTGGCGCCACACAACAAAACAAACTGACAGCCGTATTGAACATGGGCATTTAAAAGCATTATTTTGGTGAAAAAAATTAAATTTACCATGTTGGATAATAAAACAATGGTATTTAAAGTCGTAGCGTCCCGTTTTGTATTTCGTATTATTTGAGGTTATTTAAATTTGACAGATAATAACCACAGAAAAAGTGAAATATGTCTATAATTGAAGATTTAGTAACTGACATGTCATATTGCACTGTAATACGGAAATGAATTCAATCTCCCCTTAACATTAATCTTATTTATTTATTTATTTATTTATTTATTCATTTAGGAATACAAACAGTTACAGAAAATATGCATATAACTAATAGTAACATAGAATTCAAAGTTTATCTGCAACCTTACAGTATTCACAATATAAACATATGAAAGTGAAAATTTGCAAAGTAATACAATACTAATAAAAGACAAAACAAGTAAAGAAGAAAGAAAAGAAAAAAAAAATCAATTTAAATTAACATAAACGAAATGAAATAGATAAGAAATTAGTTATAAAGAAATAAGTATTGAGGCGAGAAATAAATATTGAGGCGAGAAATAGAGAAACAAGAGTTATACATTAACATAATGATAAAAAAGGGAAAAAAAAAAACAAAAATACATAAAATAAAATTAAAATTAAGGAGCCATAATTCAATAAAAGAGATGGTGTAGTATGTTATGACAGATGATTAATATCTCAATGGAGTATGTGTATTATTATGTCATCGCGTGTTGTGGTGATGATTTTTGAATGTGTTTTATTTCGTGTTTGAATGCTGTGTATGATTTGGAGAAGATGTGTGTGTCTGGAAAGGTTTTGTTGTATTCATTGCACATTCTGTTGGTTGGTTTCCTAAATCCTGCATTTGTGTTTGAAGTTGACGGGAGGAAGAGCAAGTTGTTTCTTAGGCATCTGAGTGGTGCATGTATGTTAATTGAGCTAACGAGTGCTGGACAGTCAAACGTGCTATTGATTATTTTGTGTAGTGTTGTCATGTCAAATAGGGTACGTCTCTCTTTTAGTGTGCATAGATTGTAATTATTAAGTAGGTCAGTGTATGGTAGTCGGGGATTCTGTGTTCTGTATTGCATAGTCTTGAGGTATTTTTTCTGAATTGTTTCAATTTTTTCGGCGTATATGTTGTAATGTGGATTCCATATTTGAGAGCAGTATTCGAGTTGTGAGCGGATTAACGTATTATATAATATTAAATATGAGCTGGTTTTTTTGAATTCTTTAGTCAATCTCATCACAAAACCCATCATTTTATATGCTTTGTTGATTATGTTTTCCACATGGATGTCAAAATGAAGTTTGCTATCAAACACAACTCCTAGATCCCGAATATTGTTGACTTTGTCAAGTGGATGAGTGTCGATGTAGTAATTATGTTGGATAATATTTTTATTTTTTGTAAATGTGATAGTCTTGCATTTAGCTAAATTAAGATATAGTTTATTTCGCTGACAGTAATCGTTTAATCTATTTAGGTCGTCCTGGAGAGCTGTGCAATCGTGTACATGTTTAATTTTAAGGAAAATTTTTAAATCGTCAGCAAATATTAAAAAATTACTATTTATGAAACATGAGTTGATATCGTTAATTAATATCGTGAAGAGTAGTGGGCCAAGGATTGAACCTTGAGGTACTCCAGATGTTATTTTTACTTTATTGGAGGAATGGCCGTTGAGAACAACTACCTGATGCCTATTTGTAATGTATGATTTTGTCCACCTGAGTAGGCTGCCTTTAATTCCATTATCTGATAATTTTTCCATTAATATACTATGGTCCACTTTGTCGAAGGCCTTCTTGAAGTCTGTATAAATTGAGTCAATTTGAATTTTGTCGTCGAGTGATTGGAAGAGATATTCTGAGTATACTAGCAAGTTAGTTGTCGTTGATTTGTTAGGCATGAAACCATGTTGCTCATCTACTATATTTCTTTTCACGGTTGCTAATATTTGTCCATGAACGATTTTTTCAAGAACCTTAGGTATTGCTGACAGTATTGATATAGGTCTATAATTTTCGATGTCATTTGTGTTGCCGCCTTTGTGAATAGGGGTAATGAAAGCTTTTTTCCATTTATCGGGGAATACCCCTTCTGATAAACACTGATTGAATATCAGCGCTAAAGGGTGACTTATTGAGTATGCAGTTTTTTGAAGAAAGAATGGGGGAATTTTGTCCGGGCCTGGACCTTTACTGATATCTAAGGAAATAAGAATTTCCCTAAGTTCACCTAGATTTATCCTGATAGATGACAGATTGACAGAATTATTACTATCTGGAATGATGTTGTTTTGGTCAGATGGTAATTCGGGTTCAAATACCGATTCAAAATAATCTGAGAACATGTTTGCTATTTCGTTTGGCTGACTGGAGGTTTTAACTTTGTATGTCATCGTAGAAGGATAGCCTGATGTAGTTTTTAGGGATTTAGTATACGCCCAGAAACTTTTAAGATTACTAGTCAAGTTATTCTCAATGTTAGCTATGTATGTTCGGTGATGATCTTTTAGTAATTTTTTGAAACGTCGTCGAAGTAAAGAATAGGAGTTGAAGTCTGCTTCGTTTCCGTAAATTTTCCATTTCTTCCAGTACTTACATTTTTCTTTTGAGATATGGATTAGAGCAGGAGAGAACCAAATGGGATATTTGAGGCTGCGTGTTTTCTTGAGCGGTACATATTCGTTGATGATTGTATAAATAATATCGTAGAAGTAATCAACGGCAGTAGAGGCATTTATGTCTCTAAAAATGTTTTCCCAGTTTGTATAAAGTATGTGTTCGTTGATCGCTTCGTAATTACCATTTCTGTAGTCAAATTTTTTCAGGTCTTGAATAGGCAATGTAGTTAGAGCTTGTGTGGATAAGATTATGTTCAGTGCTGGGTGATGTCGATCTTCGTGGGTGATTGGATCGATGGACTGAGTAACTGAGCAACGGTCATGAGACATAACTAGATCTAGTGTTTTATTATTTATGTTAGGTATTTTGTTATGTTGAGAAAGATTCATGAGAGACATTAAATTAATTAGAGCTCCAGCGACGGGATTTCTGATATTAATAATGTTATTTGTAGGTGAGTCATGTGTCCAATCTATGCTAGGAATATTGTAGTCTCCAAGTATGAGCATATTCATGTTAGTGTGTTGTGTGTATAGATTACATAATGTATTAAATTGTAATTCGTAAGTGGATAACGGAGTATTTGGGGGAATGTAAGTTGCCGCAATAATAAGTTTTTTGTCGCCAATGCTCTTGTCTGGAGAGGTATTCAGTGTTATAAATATGTCTTCAATAGATTTGCTTTCCCACCCGTACATACGGACTGCCGTGTAATTTTTATGTATTGCTACGAGGACGCCGCCAAATCCTTTTTTATTGCTTGTCTGATTATCCCTGTCTCTGCGGTGTACAATATACCTATTATCAAATAATTCCGAGTTATAAATATTTGGACACAATCCTGTTTCTGTGAGAACAAAAATATCGTAGTTATTATTCAATATGTTCATGTATGTATCATGAAGTTTGGTTCTGAGACCATTACAATTTTGGTAATATATTGTTAGGGTTTTATCCATTTTTATGTTCAGTTAAGTTGGTTGACGTGTAGGCACCTATACCGCACTGAACGCTCGATTTCTGAAGTGGTTTTGTGACACCGAGTGAGAATGTATTGAAAAACAATTGTTTTTTTTTTTTATAGTAAGTGCGTTATATACCTTGTCGCAATGACAATATTTAGTCGGCTTAAGTCTTAGAATTATCTTACTGCATTTAATTACAAGTATTATAGGTAAATTATTAGGTAATCTTATACCATAGTTCCATGACAGAGATATCAGTAGTATTGCTTGGATAAAAGATAAAAGATACATTATATTTAACTGTGCGACGATTTTGTAAGTACATAATATTGCTTTAAATTTAAATTTTCGCACTTGTAACACAGTTAGTGCATCTACTATGCCTCGATACGAAATTAGTATTGTTGTGCAAGCACGCGGTTGAATACAGCGATACATAGTGTAATTCTGTTTGTTTAAAAATATTTTTGGAATAGCGATTAATGCATAGTAGTGCAGGTGGAGTACATTAAATTTATGTTTAATCAGAGCATGATAAAAATAGTTTAGTGTAGATGTATTATATCCATTAGGATAAGTAATATTTTTTGATATTATGTCATAGTGCGAGTATGACAACGAAAAATTCGAATAAAGTGCGTATAATAACAACGAAAAAATCGAACGTGCGCGCAATACAGGTGCGTAAATGTTAGTAGGTTTATAATTGAGTTTGTGTAATGTCGTGATAAGTATTTGATATGAGAAAATTGTGAAATTGCATTGCATTAGTAGTGAATATTTTGTCAGTGTTCTTGATTGACAATGAGTTTCATTGTGATTACATAATACATAATTATATGGGTAAGTGCAATAATGTAATTTAAACATGTTTTCCCGTAGATAGGAATGTCTATGGAATACACAGTTGGATGAAATCATTGTATATGGCAAATGTAAATAAGAGTTAAATGAATTGTGTGAGATGCATAAATTTACGTATGTATATAAATATAGAGTATATATAAATATAAAGTATAAGCAGTACAAATAGCCTGGACCGAGAAAAAGGATATAACATATCATAGTATTTACATTTTTGTCAAATCTAATTCGTTTTTTAGACATAGTACATGAGAAGTTTCGTCTTTTCTAGCATATATATTAAAATTCTTGATCCATACAAATTTGTACCGCTTATTGTAAGCCGTTTGTCGGGCGTTCTTGTATAGTAATTTGTTTTTGAGCGTCAAGTGCTCTGACAAGTATATTCTTTGTTGTGTCCCTGCGGAACCAATGTCTTCTGTAGTCAAGTTTCGACGTTTCTTGGCTGCAGTCAGTAGTTCATCACGCTTCGATTTGGAGTAGAGCCGGAGTATGATGTTCTTAGGGCGGTTTTCCTTCGTGTCTCCGTGGGCCACGCGATGGACCTCTTCAATGTCTTCTGCAGAAATCGAACAGCCTATTGTCTGGGCAATTTTGCACACGATGGACACAATATTTTCATCTCGCTTCTGAGGGACATTTTGTATTTCTACATTGTTGCGCCTGGCTTGCTGCTCCATCTTATCCAACCGAAAGGTTAATTGAGCAGCATGAGATTTCAAGTCATCAGTGTTAGATTCGTTGAATTTATTGTTGAGGCAGAGTAGATTGTTAGTTAATTCTTCGTTCTTCCTTTCGACCTCTTGTAGCCTTGCTAAGGTTTCGCTGTTGGTAGTTGACAGATTGGATATTGTTTCTAGTAATTTAGACATTTGCTGTTCCAAATTTTTTGTGTAAGTGGTAATTTGGTGATCTATGTGTGAGAGCATTGAGGTCCGGAAATCGTTAAACTTTTTATCCATTACAATAGTAATTTGTTCGATAAGGGTGGTGTGAATGTCTTTGTCAGAAGATGTGTCGGTTTTTTTGACAGATACCGACGGAGACTGAACGTCTATATTCAGAACATTTCCCCTGCAGCTGCTAGGTTCCTTACACGACTGGCATTTGTAAATATTAATCGCCTTATTTGACATTTTTTTGTAGCTGGATAAATTGAGTCCGCCACAGTTGTAGTGGTACAAGTTTAAACAGCGGGAGCATTTTATGTCTTCACCGGGTTTTATTAAATAAGCACAAGTTTTGCAATTCTTATCTTCAGCCATTGTTGTATGGTGGTAAATTAGTATATTTGGTATAAATAAATATAATTGATTGTATATTAATATTTATAATAGGTATCTACCTTTTTTCCGCTGTCAGATTTGCCTGTAGGTAGGTGATATTGTAGATATATGTTTTTATCTGATGTGTCACTCGCGCGCTGACAAGATAATGCTCTAGGTTGTGAACTAAACTCTCTGGATCAATCTTCACTTGAAACAAATGCTACTTTTGCATAAATTTTGGAAAAATCAAATATCAAATATCAGCTGAAAAAATTGTAGTACTTAGCAAATCAAACCATAGACAAAAATTGATCTTGAGTTTAACAAACTCAATGAGTTGAGGGCCGACTGTAATATCGGGCCTAAGTTTATTGTATTTTGTATGTAACTTAGTTCTTATTGAATAAGTAAATAAATAATGAACGCTCGCAACGTATGGTAAACTAATTTAGTTTTAGTATTCTACAATTTTGTCACGCGATGGTGAGCTGACGAACGTTCGACACGTTATGATGCTGGTCACTGCCAAACTAAACTAGCAAGCTATATTTTTTTCATGCAATGAAGCGATTCGCGAAACGACGGCGATTACGCGAAGCATGCGTTTTAAAATATCGTTACAATTTTAGCAGCATACGAATTATTACATAGCGCTCGTTATTTGTATTGTGTTCATAACGAGCTATATTTATCTGCTATCGTTATTTTTAGCAACAGCAGCTATAGTAGTCATTTCTTCTGCCTGTCTTACCTAGAATGGAACTTTTGATGGTCGGATATTTCTTTGCGTCGAACAAAGACTTTTGCTCATCAGAATTTCGAAACGTAAAAACTAAATAAGTACTTTATTTATCTGTAATTTAAATACAACTTACATCTCGAAAATCGATAAAATATGCTCCTTCTTCTCTCTACATTATGTGTTCATAAGCTAAAAACATACGCGGGAAACGTATGACGGCCTTTGACGTTTGGACATTAATGAAGTTTTTAATATGCTTATTTCCTAAATAATGGTAAATATTATATTACTGAGAGCTAAAAGTGGGGGAACAAATAATACTGTACTTCATTGTAAACGCGTACTTAATAAAATTCACTTGTGTCTCGCCGTGCGAAATTTAATCACTTATTTCTCTTTTTTTTCGCGTGGGACGAAAACAAATACCTCAGTAGGTGTCTTTTTCGTCGTGTTTGTACATTTAGGGACCGCACAACACTTATGCACTTTTGAATTGATTATAAATACACAAATCGCCTTAGAACACATATATTACATATAGTAGTGATATGCAGTTTACGATACCGTGACGTCACCGTCAGGGTCGGCAGCCGCCATGATACTACAAGGGTTTTTTGGCGTAAATGTCAAATTTGATTTTAAAATGGCGATTTTTGCTACGAAACCTTTATTTTATGTAGAAATGTATATATATTTGAAAACAGTGAATGCGTAAAAACATCGTGAGATAGTTTTTCAAAATTAGTCATCATGCCCATTGTGTCGGCCTTCGTGGCTCAGTTAGTTAGGTATCTGACTGCTGATCCAAGGGTCCTGGGTTCGATTCCTGGTGGAGACACAGTTTTTAATTGTAGTTACTTTTTGTTGGGTGCTTGCCCGAGAAGCTACATAAAAAAATGATTTTTTTATGCGATACGTCATTCAATTATTGAAATGTAAGGTTAGGCGACAGTATATAAATAACATGGCCGAACAGAACGCATGCGTAGTCAGCGGCATAGACAATTGGAGTTCATAATATTATTATGTATCTATGGTGCACTAATTGTGCGGATTTTAGTTTAAGGAACAAAGTCAGTTACATAATACGAAAATAAGTTTAAACGACCTTAGTTCTATAATTCAAAAAATTACAGAATTATAAATATTCTTCTCTTCAACCATCTCTCCACTGCCTGGTCTTCTTTTGCCGATTTCTCTATATTAAATCTCTTTCTAGCACTCTCTGAATTGGCAATCTCAATTAATCAAACACAATTTAAAGCGCGCTTGATGTGAACTATCACGAAAACAACACTGTATAAAAATTATTTTTCTTCTTGGTCTTTCATTAGGCCCAGGGCCTGTTTTATGCTGCATTTTTAGTCTTCTGTGATGTATACTGCCAACTATCTCGGCATCTTTTTGGTGGGCGTCCTCGTGGTCGAGACCCCTCCGGTACGTTATCTCGGGCTATCTTTGGGATCCTGTCTTCGGGCATGCGGCTGACGTGTTTTTTTTTTATAAAAAAAAATGAATATGTCCTTGGTAAACAAGTACATATACATCTTCCTACGTTCCCTAAATAAGCAAATAAATGCTTGTGTTTAGGTGAACGAAATCGGTAGAGGCAGGATTCGAACTCGCGACCACTGGATTACTAGCCCAGCGCGCTAACCGCTCTGCCACCGACCCATCTAAAGTTTGTTTCAGTACCTTCTACTTTAGCGCCCCCATCTTACGATGTCCTCTGCTTCGCAGATTCTTCGGATCTCTGTATTTCTGACTCTATCACGAAGACTTTTGCCAGCTATGCCTCGCAGTATTTTCATTTCGCTGGTTCGCAGAAGTTGTTTGGTACCGACCGTATCAGCTCTGGATTCAATGGCGTATGTTAGGATGTGTCTCACGCATGATTTGTACATAGATCCTCATTTTGCCCTTGGTGTTCATGTTTTGTTCTTCCATATTGTTTCTCTCAGACAGCCCGAAATTGCTGCGGCCTTGTGTGTTTGCTGTGTCACTTCTCCATACAGGTCATAAATTTTCCAATTATATATTTACAATATCAAGTGCACAGAGGCGCTACATATCAAACATCAAAATATCAAATTACGTTCTGACTAGTTGCATCGATTTTATATTATATTTTTTATAAAGGGACAGCTAAAAAAAAGGTCTACGTGACCCCTGCTGACGACAAAGAAGTCAAAGTAGTGTCTGGTTAAAATAAAAGGTAGGTAACCACTGATATATGTACTTATTATAACTCCACCCCATCCAGAACCGCTATTTTCCCTCTCCGTCTGTCTTCCTCCTCGCGAGTTCTGCTCCCCTGATACAATAATAAAACAAAAGGCTTTGTTTCACCGCCCACAAGGGGTACAGGGCTAGGATCTCCACGGAACAGGGGTCAAACTTCAAAGAAAAAAAAAATAAGGGATGATTGCAGAGACGTGTCGTTAGCATGTAAGCAGAATTTGTTGACACTCAACCGTCCAGTCTTACAAAACATGCTCTTTCAAAAAAATCATAAACTAAGACAAATAATTACTATTAGAACTTCAAATCCATCTGTTGGGGGATTTCCACCAATCAAGTAAAAAATCTAACCGTCAAGACTGAATATATTCTTGTTACAATAATGGAATAATTATTGTTACAACAATGATTATGTTCTTGTTAAGAGAACATACTCATTTTATTCTTCTAAAAAGAAAATAAAAACGAAAATATGAATCGTTTTTACGGTCGGTACTTATCATTTTATTTATGTATTATTATATAAAATGTAAATCTTAAGTTTAAAGGGCTGTTTCACCAAACTCCGAATAAGTCTCGAATAACTATTCGGCAAATAGTGCTATTCGCCGGTTAAAATGTTTTGAATAAAATTTGCGTTTCACCATCGTTGGATAAGTTCCGAATAGTAAATTGACGAATAACGATGGCAACGTCGCATTTTCATAGACAAATACATAGAAATGTACTAGTTTTCAAATTCTTCTATGGACAACCGCCAAATGCGTTTCATTTTGACGTTTAAGTTTTAGGTACGTTAAGGTCGAATCTTTTGAAATTAAATAACAATAAACAATATTCTTTGTATTTAAATTGATATTTAATTTCACATTTGAATGACATTATTTAAATAACAAATATAATGAAGTAATGTTTTATATATCAAAGTATGTATTTACTTCATTGTATTTGTCGTAATTCGATATTTTATTAAGTCACATATCATTGATACTGTAAGCTTTGACAAGCGAAATTTTCTTTTAAAATCAACTTCATCGAATTTGACGAAGTAATCTTTTCATGGCCTAATATTTTATCTATTTGTGTAGGAAACATTTCCGCATCAAAAACATCGTCTAATGCCTCGAATAAAATCATATTTAAAAGAAAATAACAATGAAACACGTGATACCGGCAATGAAATGCAACTGTCAAAGTGACAAATAAAGTTCCGAATAACTTTACTGGGTAGGTAAAGTCCCCTATAAGTTACTTGTCACTTTATCTGACGAGTAGCGCTATTCGGGAGTGGTGAAACGCAATTTTTACTTTACTTGAGACATAACCGCTGAATAGGCATAATCGAGAGATATTCGGGACCTGGTGAAACAGCCCCTAAATAGTTTTAATTAATATATTTTTTTCCTAATGGGATGCGCTAGACATTTATTTTAGGTTTGATAATGTCCAATACCCTGTTTCCACAGTTTACCTTCTTGGGCTGAACTCTCCTCAAGTTCATGGTATTTATTTATTTATTCATTTATTTATTCATTTACTTTTACATAAAAAATATTTAATATACATACAGCGCAAGTGACAACAATAAGAAAAATTTTAGAACATATAAAATTTCAAAATTACATTACATTTTACAGTAGGTATATCATACATTTTAATAATAAAAATACAATTTACAGTGGGAATGTAATTTTTCCAAACTACTACGCTGCATTAAATATATTGTCTCATTGGACGCCCAACTAGGTAAACCTGTTTTAGGACGTCCGATAAGTAGTAGTACTTGTCAATTAGTATCAATAACCAGTATCAGCACATACATAATGATACAAAAATATGTAGGCTTTACAAAGTTAATAATCTGAATATACTAGAGTGCAGTCAATATATTATTTGACTCCTCTATACCAATGGATATAAGCCAAGCAATTATTGTTTTTTTTAGCACAACTCTTTTCATCATTTTCCAATCATCAGGCAGTATGTTAAACATTTTGGGGCCAAGAAAGTTAAAATTACGTTGAGCGAATGTGGTTTTTGTTTTTTTCTTTATAATAATGGACTTTTGAGAATTACGAGTGGGGTATGAGTGGGTAGCTATCGGATATTCCTGTCTATGTTTGTGAGTATGTAGAATTATTTTGCTAATGTATAGTTGTCTAACATTTAGGACTTTAAAATCAGTAAATAATTGATTACTGGGATATCTGAATGGTTTATTAAGTATTATTCGTATTATTGATTTTTGAACTTTTAAAAGTGGATCCATAACGGTCATACTACATCCCCCCCATCCAATACATCCATACTGCATCACTGAATTACATAGTGCATAGTAAATTTGTCTTAGATCCTGAATTTCAAGGATATTTTTGGTGTTGACAAATATAAATATGAGTTTTTTCAACTTTTTACAAATATAATCTACATGTACATTCCATTTAAGAAATTTATCTATGTATATGCCCAAATATTTCACACTTTCGACTGAATCAATAGTTTTACAATCGCATATATTTAATGTACTTGGAGATATACATTGGTGTATTTTTATCCGTTGTGGGTTTTTTGGTTGACCGGTTTCAGTTGGACTGAAACATATCGTTTTTGTTTTTTCCACATTTAATGTTAGCAAATTACAGTTTAGCCATTCTTTAACCTCGTTGATATCCTTTTCAGCTTTCCCGTGTACATTAGACCAATTGCTATCTTCATATAATAACACTGTGTCATCCGCAAATGTAATTATATGTCCCGTTCTTTTGCTATTGCATAGCTCGTTGATGTAGATTGTAAATAGAATCGGTCCCAGTGTACTACCTTGAGGCACTCCAAATCGCAGTTCTTCACATTCACTGAATGTATCATCAACTCTTACTTTTTGGGTTCGTCCTGTAATATAGCTTTTCATCCAATTAAGTAGGTTATTTTTGATACCAATATTAGATAGTCTTTTGATTAGAATTTGGTGTGAGATAGTGTCAAACGCTTTAGCTAAATCTAAGAATATAGCAATACATTTTTTTCCACTGTCGACCTGATGCGTAATAATATCAGTAAGTCTGGCAATTGCGTCATCAGCTCCTAAATCGTTTCGAAAGCCGAATTGATTCTGTGAGAGAATATTGTATTTATTAAAATATGTTGTTAGGCGACTTTTAACAATTTTTTCGATTATTTTCGCACTTGTATTAAGTAAAGATATAGGTCTGTAATTTTCAATTTGGGTTTTAGAGCCATTTTTGTGAATCGGGATTACAGTGGATTCTTTTAAATGGTTAGGGAATATTCCTTGTGAAAAACTTAAATTAAATATATGCGCTAGGGGAATAGATACTTGATGTTTTAGTGTTTTTAGTAATTTTGAGCTAATGTCATCTGGACCCATCGCATGCGTGTTCTTCAATTCATCGATAAACTTAACAATTTCCGTTGGTGAAGTTTTAATATCCGTTATTTGATAGGGGACTGATATTTCATTGATATTTTGTTGTATAGAATTGTCTGTTTGTTTATTAGTATATTTTAGAATATCATTAGCTAATCTAGATCCAACTGAGGTGAAATGTTTGTTTGCAAGGTTAGCAATTGTTTTTTTATCTTCAATTGTTATGTTATCGATTACTATTCGTTGGAATTGAGATGATATATTTGTTTTTGTTTTAGTTATTTCGCGCATTATGTTCCACATAGTTTTGGGTGATTTTGAATTATCCTCATATAATATTTTCTTGTAGTAATTTATTTTAGCCGTATTCAGGACAGCTTTGCATATATTTCTATATGTTTTGTATTCATGTTGTAATAAAAAATTTTCAGCGTTTTTATTTGCTTTGCTATGTAATTTATTTCTTTTATGTATACATTTAACGATACTGTCTGTTATCCAAGGAGTAAATCTCATTTTAGCATTTGATATAAATTTATTACATGTATGTTTATCAATATATATTTTTAATATTTTTATAAATGTATTCATGGCTGTATCTGTATCATGTATGTTTAGGATAGTTTGCCAGTTTTCATCATGTAATTCTTTTATAAGCTCGACATAATTAGTTTCCTTGAAGTATCTTTGTTTCGTTATATTAGATTTACCTTTTATGCAAAGTGCTGTTGCGTAGTGGTCAGATACAGTGGATTTAAAAATATACGAGTCAAAGTTCAAAATATTTTTAATATTTATATGATCAATGCAGGAATTACTTCCTTTGAATTCTCTGGTTGGTGAAGTTATCGTTAGGTGGAAACCATTTTCTGTTAATAAACAGGTATAGTCTATAGAGTTATTAAATCTATTATAAAGAATATGACTATTATTTAATTATTTTTTTTACTTAATCTTTGTTAACAACTAATGTTTCTGATTAATAACGGCTGCAACATCCTTTTTTGGGTGAAATGCCTTAAGAGAAAAAAAAAATAATAAGTAGCATGCACTCAAAAAATGTAGTTGTTAAAAATAAATGATTTGCTGCTAATAATAACCAAGCAACTTTGTTAATATAGTACCTGCAAAGTTCGTTGCTAAAAATTGCCAAGTAAATGGTCTGCTAATTTTAACCGAGTAGCTTTGTTAACAATCTGTCAAAATTAATCTAGTAACTTGGTTAACCACGGACAACTTTGTATAATCAGCCAAGTAACCTGTCAAAACTTAACCTACTAACTTTGTAATATCAGCAAAGTAACTGTCAAATTCAACCAACCTAGTTGGCTAATTTCTATCAACTTACTCGGTAATCTGAACTAATTCATTCAGTATCCACAACAAACAACTTGGCTAATTTCAATCTACTAATCGGTAATCTGAACTAATTCATTCAGTATCCACAGCAAACAACTTGGTTAGATTTAATTAACTACTCAGTAATCTGAACTAATTCATTCAGTATCCACAGCAAACAACTTGGTTAAATTCAATCTACTACTCAGTAATGTGAACTAATTCATTCAGTATCCACAGCAAACAACTTGGTTAAATTCAATCTACTACTCAGTAATGTGAACTAATTCATTCAGTATCCACAGCAAACAACTTGGTTAGATTTAATCAACTCACTCAGTATTCTGAATTAATTTATTCTGTAGCCACAGCAAAGCTACTTGGCTATTTTCAATCTACTTACTCAGTATTCTGCTAATTTACACAGGTAGGATATTTGGAGTGAAATAAAATACAGGTTTCATTCAAAATTTCATTTATTGCACAGGAATGTGATTTATTGTATTAAAAAAATATTATATTTCTAATACATAGAGACATATTAAACATAATAAATATAAAAAAAACATCTTTTTATTCTCAAGAGTACATAATTTTTATTTCATGCAAGTTAGGTTGGTTCTGAAAATGCCAAAAAAACAACAAATTCTGGGTTTCAGATAATTTAAATTAGGTATGAACTCTTTTCATGTAGGTACATGCGATAGTTACCTTTTCTAAAAATTGCTGAAATTGACGATACAACCCTTTCAAAAAGAATTTTGTGGATAAACGAGTCAAAATTTACTAGCGAGGGGATTATAAACCTTCACAATTTATATGCATGTGGTCTAATGAGAATCCTGCGTGGCCCGTTTAGTGTACTTTCAGAGAAAATTTAGAGTCAATGTTTGGGCAGGAGTGATAGGCAATATTATCGTGGGACCATACTACTAGCTGGACAACCTTAATGGTATAAATTACATGGATTTCCTTCAAAACAACTTGTTGTGTCCGGTTCACTATGCAATAGTATGCCAATTCCCGGATTGGATTGAATACCAGGACACGTCTTTTTAAAGATATATGTTTCCGCAAACAATTATTTGTTTTCTTGCGAGTGAACGAAGAACGCCTGACGAAGAAAATATACAAATCTGACAGGAACGGAATAAGAGGTCGCGGGCGCCCTAGAAAAGGATGGCACGACCATGTAAACGAGGGGCAGCTGTACAGATGTGCGGTGGTCTGTTATTGTCCACAGTCACATGTCGTTGGTATTCCCTGTTGCAGGAAGCCCCATGTAGACAGGTTATCCAATGTTCTCCCAACGCCCGTCCTCAGTCTGTTTAGTGTCTTCCACGTACGTCACTCCACGTTGTGGCCCGGGGGAAGACTCTCTTTAAGACTCTCCACTGAATTCTGGCTGCATGTTGTTTTTTCATCTTGCCTCCTTCTATAATGAAACAAGAAATGTTTAATAACAATGATGCATTTAATTTCTATCAGACCATCATGGAGAAATGCAGTCGTGGTACCTTTGTATTAAAGTAAAGGCTCAAAGCTCGACTGCAAAAACTATAGAGCCATAAGTTTGTTAAAATTGAGTACTGTTATAGTGCGAGATTTGATGTATGCAGACGATAAAGTTCTGTTAGCAGTAAGTATGGAAGATCTACAGTATCTTGTAAGTATGGTTTAAGAATATCCGTATCCATACACCGTACCTACGCCATACATACAAACACATCATGATGAAAAACTCAGTGTGCACTCTCTACATGATATCCGTTGAGTAATTGATGTAAAAAATATGCTTAAAAATTGTGAAATCATGACTCTCCACTATTCAATAGTGTTACACCTTTATAATCAATATTTAAATAAATAAATAAAATATAAACTTTGTTTAACTTACTTTTCGAGGAACGTCCTGTGGATTACATGGAAATGTAGATACATAGGGCGACAAACGTCGAGCGAGGTTCAGGAACTGAAAACATACACAGTTCATTAAGTAGTTAATACATCAACAATATACCATCACGCCAGGTCCCTTGCGGGATAGGCAGAAAAGAGAACCGAATGCCACATTTTTCTATCTTGGCATACATTCATCGCCTCGTCAACATTCATGCATATTCTCATACATGTTCGTCTATTGTTCACACTTCTAACATTTCTGTCTTTCAGAATATCGTTTACATGGTCATGCCATCCCTTTATTGGGCGGCCCCGACCTTTCATTCCATTCCTCTCCGCAATGTTTATTTTCTTCGTCAGGCGTTCCTCATTCATTCTTCCCATGTGGACAAACCATCTCAATGTGTTCACTTTCATTCTATTATTGATATCTTTCTTCATCTTACATTATTTCCTAATGTCCTCATTTCTTATCCTGCCACAAATCAAGTATTTGCAAGTAATACATCAAGTGTTTGCTATAGGTACATTTATTGCAATTAAATATTTTATTTAACTTACTTATGATGGATGTGGAAAGAGTGGTGAACTTGAGTGGACAATCGTAAGCGGGTATTATCTGGGATGAGACGGTATCCATTGATGTTGACACATAAATGAGTTCTGTAAAAACAAATGTAGAGCGAGCGTTAATCTGTTATTTTCTTACAACTTTGAATTCATTTAATAGCATGATATCACACTGTACAACTTACCATTTCATCATTCGTCCTTTTCCTCATGACTGAGGATAGCGGCTGTAGTCTGTCGCCACACGTATGGCCCGCCTCCATGCCAATCTATTTTTGGCTGAACGCAGAGCACCAGTCACCGAAGACCCCGTCCCTCCACGCTGCCCATCACAACAAGCTTCTCGAGGCAGTCTGGTTCCCTTCTGGCAATGTGTCCAAAGAATTGAAGGATACGTCTGTAACATATCGTCGATAGACGATCCTCGATCCTAAGCTCGTCTAGAATTGACACATTGGTTCTTCTGGGTGTCCATTTATATTTTTCCAATATTGTCGTTAATTCCGTTGAACCACAAGAACATTGATGTGGCATTTGATAACATTGACAACATTGATGTGGTATTTTTAAATAATAAAAATAACACCATTACACCACACAATTTAAAACAAAACAGCAAGACACAAAAATATTTGAACAAGAAAACACGTCGTTTTGAGTTTTGACAGAAGCATAGAACACACTAACTAGACAGAAGACCACAGCGAAACGGTTGCGCGTAATACATATTATTGCCAGAACAAAAAAAAATTTCAACATCATTTCAGACATTTCAGTTCTTTCCAGTAAATAAATTCATCTGAATATTTTTAATAAACGCAACATATGTAAAAAAATAAGAAATAACAATTATTTTAATAAATAAAGTAGTTAATGTATTCCATCATGAGAATAAGTAGATATTAAAACGAAATACCATTTTTATATATGGTCATTCCACCAATATCAACCACCGAAACGTAAATATTTGACATGTCGCTTTATACACAAATAGAACGTAGAATCTAACCTTAAAATTTACTAAATACAATATTCGTCAACATTATTATTGAATGAAATTGTTTATTTTTCAGTGTGTTAATTCAAGAAATGATGTTAAGAAATTGATCCTAATTTTCTATAACAGTTTTACGTTCCCGAGGTTTTTTCTTAAAAACAATTTTGTAATATGAAAGTGTAGTTCTTTTAGGATCGTTTTATCATTATCAGTATACTATACGAGTCATTCCTGTGACAGGCTCCAAATACAACGAAATTAATATGTTTTAAAATTAATGAAACGCATTTTTTCAAGTTAGCCAGTGTGATATTTTTTTTAATATTAAAATGACAAATGAAAGAAAAAATCATGAATATTAAGTTCAAGCATATCAAAATAATAATAGGTATACATCTGCAAAAAAATTTGCTGTCTAACTTGCTTAACTCAGAAAGTATGTTGCCTTAGTATGAAGCAGTGCTCAACTGCAACACAATCGCTGTCAACGTTAATTCAGTTGCAATATGGATTTCGAGGAGGAAACATTATTTATTCTACTATAAAATAACTGACCTACATGGGCACATCCAACATTGAAAATACTGAATATTTCACACTTTTGTATCCATTACAGAAAAATACAACAAAATCTTTTTAACTGATGTCAATGAAGAACTGACTCATATTTAATTTTATTTATTTTGTTCTTTTTATTTTTTTAAATATATTATTTCATATTTTATTTATTTATGAAATAAAAAATGAAATAAAAATTAGGAAACGGACACCGTTATAAGAAAAAGTATTTCTCCTAAAGAAAGTCTAGCAATTGTAGTGGTCAGATTGAAGAAGTTGTGTATTGCTGTCACAACTAATCTAAGAATTTAGCTACACGGCGAAATTCGACCGCAATCCGACTGCTCATTTTGGCTACGACTGCTCAAGCGGTTAGTGTTTTGTAAACAAGAATTTTGCACTGGAACTGCAAACATCCGTGCTGCAACAGTTTGAAACAGCCAACCCCGACTGTTTCAAGCACTTTCTATGGCGACCCATAGTCTTTTAACATTTTATAAATAACAATTGAGTGAAAAATCCATATATTATTTATATTCCGAATGACACATCATGCCAATCAAAATATTTAGAAACCAGAGGAAGCAGCTATCTTAAATGCGCTGGAAGAGATTGCAGAGATGTTGAGTTTATTAAAGAATACTATATATCAGGGGTGGCCAACCGGTTGATCGCGATCGATCTGTCGATCGCGACTATTAGTCCAGTCGATCGTGGCAAGGCAAAAAATATAAACATACATAAAAACGTAGAACAGATTGCGCAACGTAATCACCAACTGCTGCACCCATCACGTTACGTTCACGTTGTCACGTTACTTTATTTATCTAGATTTCTGGGCATTGGTTTCCAACGAGAAATATCCATGTTTGAAGAAATGTGTTGAACAATATTGCATTTGTGTTTTGGTTCAACATATTTATGTGAGTCAGCATTTTCCTACTCAAAGCAAACAAAAAATAAACACCGTTCTCGCTTGACAGACGCTCATACACTGGATTCTTTAAGGTTAGCAATTTCCAACTACAAACCTGATTTTGCTAATCTAACGGAAGATGCTCAGACGCAGTGCTCACACTAATATACAAGTAGTTACTAAGAATAATTTTCAGTTTTATGTTTTCCCTCTTAATAAAATTTAAAAAATACTACTTAATTGTGTACTGAACCATGCTGTTTCATTTTAAATTTCAAGAAGTATGTAATTGGTAGATCGCACAGGGCTTCCTCACTAAACAGTAGATCTTGGATCTAATCAAGTCGGCCACCCCTGCTATATATAATATATTATCATGCAAGTATTAATAACAAAAGCGTTGTTCCTATCTAAAGATCTGCAACCATACTATGGATAGTATGCCATGTCCTAGTAGACTTGCATAGTATGGTGAAAATGAATACATTATCACACTGCCTACAGTTATAAGCAAATAACTTGAGAAATCACATGGGCTGCGTAGAGCGTCAATTTGGGTATTTTGCTTAGGTTGTACACCTATATGCAACCATCCACGATGAAAATTCTCAAGTAATTCCCTCAAGAGTATACTTACTCTATTTTGATATAAGTATATTTACTTTGTTTTATTTTTTTTCACATGGAGAAAATGTATTTGCAGTCTAAATGAGGTTTGATAAATATATAGTATGCAGACAAGTTCATTGAATATAAATATTTTTTTTTTTACTATCATAGTTCACTATCAGGATTATTCAGCCCTTATGGTTTTAACACAAACTACATTGTTAACATTAATAATATGTATATTGATAACACTTATAACATATTGACCCTTCTTCTTGTTACTCTAGGATTTGTGTTAAAATATAACTTGTTTAATATCGTTGGGACATAAAGTTAACCGTTTATGATTTTAAGCAACACAAACAGAACGGCCAACTCTCTCCTCCTGCACAGGCTGTTCATTCCAAAGAATAAGTTAATTGATTGTGTCACACTGAATTTCCATTGAAATCCTTATATTCTTTAGTTAATATCATAGTGAGGTGACCAGACAGTTGAGCAGTTGATATTCAATGATGCTGAGAGTATAGTGCAATGATTATCTATTTATTAAATTTGTGTATGGTCATAGTATGGGTAGGCTATAGTTAGTCTACATATAAAGCCTAATATTCTGTATGCTTTCCCCAGCATGGCATCAACATGAATATTAAACAACAATCCAATATCAAACGATTGACTCACACTTTTCAAATGGGTGTATGTTAATGTTACATATTTATGTAGATATTTATTTTATTATTTGTGAATGTTATAAACTGACATTAACTAATATTGAAGTTATGAGTTATTTATATTAGTTATATTAACTAATACATACATACCTAAACACAATAACCATATTGGGGCAGAGAAAACCAAACACCACAAAACCAATCTTGACAAATCAATGATCTTGACATAATTGGACATAATACATTCTTTACATTCATTAATTGCCCCATTATGGTCTCTTATTATTCATCCAGCTTTAACATCAAAATAGTATAAACATCTTTACATTACATCTCAAATGTAAATATTAGCAAATTAACACAAGATATTTGTGAATAATAATGATAATCTTTGACGAATATCTCATCTTAATTCAACTTAATTAAATTATTTTTCAGTGTCACATGTCTAATTTGACGAGTATTATACTTTACTTAATCATTTTTTAATGTGACATATCATATTTGGCGAGAATTATACTTTATATAATATTTTTTTTAATATATCGTGTCAAATTTGAGAAATATTAATATTTTTATGTATAAAATGTCAAATTTGACAGATGCCAAATACAAAATGTCCGTATAGGTACCTGTTACTCGGTAAAATTTAAACAAGTACATTGCTATTGGTAAGCAACTTCATTCTAACAGTATTATATTCGCAAATAATAACCAAGTGCAACTTTGTTATTTTTAATCATGTATAGGTCAATAACTACCAACATGACTTTTTACATTGCTATTGGTAACCAACTACACGTTAACAGTATTCAATTGTTAGATAATAGCCAAGTGCAACTTTGTTATTTTTAATCATATATTGGTTAATAACTACCAATATGACTTTAACCGAGCCAAAAAGGTACTTTGCTAACTTTAGATTTTTTCAGTGTGGGGGGGGGGGGGGTTGTTACACAGTATATCTTCTATTCTCCTAAGTCTCTATTATGGGGGATTATTTCTTCCATTATTACACCGTGTAGATAATATTAAAACGTGATATTATGTATATTTACAATATAATCACGTACCTGTCGCTACCTACTGGATATGTGCAGAATACACACATATGCTTTCACACATACACACATCTTAATATAACATAAACAATTAGTGCCATATTTAGCGAAAACATTAAGAGAAAAATTGTGTAGGTATTAAAATGTTTACGATAATGATAAAACTGAATGACAATGAAAATACATTTTTTTTAATATTATTTGTATGTAAATCAGTCACATAAGTGTTTTAGATAATATTTTCATCCAAGTCGCAATTACATTGTAGGTTGTGTCTGCATATTTTGCTTATACGCTTTACAGCCCGGCCCAAAACTATTCAAGCAAAATTATGGACAGGAACGGTCTGTTTAAAGTGGTTGCGGAGTCGAGTGGAGACTTAAAATCGTATAATTTATATTAAGTGATCTAATTTTGGGGACGTGTAAGTGCTGCGGTGATTTTTGGTCTGAAAATATCATCGTTTGGCGAGAACGTGGGCTGGAGGAATAATCTGCTCTAATAATATAAAAGAACCCATAAATAACACCTCGTGAAAGGAGACTGTAACCGACGATTTCGCCAAGGCTCCTTAACGGCAAAATCAAATCTTTGGTGCACTTAGCGCAAAATTTCATTTCATAAAACAATCTTAGTTGCTCTTAGTGACAGCGCAAAAACTCAAATAAACGATTTCACTAAGGTATGTCTAATCAAATATCAACTAACTGCTCGTAATTCTGAAAATGTTGATATCACAAAACATTTTGCTCCGCTTGGTGACAGCGCATCAACTTTAACGATCAATTTCACTAAGGTACCTACATGCCTACCTCTAATCAAATATCAACTTAGTGCTCAAGAAAGTTTAAATTCTGCAAATGATCATTAATTTCACAAAACAATTTTTGTTCCGCTTAGTGACAGTGCATCAACTCCAACGACCGATTTCACTAAGGTATATCTAATCAAATATCAACTTAGTGCTCTTTATTCTGCAAATTTTCTATTTTTTTTTATATTTATTTATTTTTATTTATTTATCAAGGAAACATACAGTTTTATTAATAAATTGTAATGGTACAAAATAATAATCAAATAAACCAGCAAAGTTTCCATAAATGGTTAACAATAAAATACTTCATGAAGAAAAAGAACATTAGTTGTAGCAGGAGGAAGAATAAACAAGATTGAAATAAAACATCACCTTATAAAAAACATAAATAATAAAATAAATAACCAATTAACCAGTCAAGAAATGAAAAAAAAGAAAACAGTTAATACGTACGTACCCACATATAAGTTAAGAATAATTCTTTTCACACAACATTATAAAGTTTTCTTTTAAAAGCTGCAAAATCGTCATTTAGAATATCGATTTCAGATTTAATGACAGAATTATACAATTTACAACTACGTCTGACAAAAGAGTTCTACGCATAATTAGTTTTACAAATAGGAATAGCAAATAATTCATTCATATGAAAATAAATAAATATTTTTTAAGATTTTACTGTAAATACGTACTTTGAGGGCAGTTTTTTGGCCTTGATTTCTTACATATTGTTTTATGTTCATATTAGTTAATAATGCTGTTGTCCCTACAATTGTCCCAAACAAACCAAATAAATGAAAATGCTGAAGATTTTCCATACAAAATTTCAATACTTAGTTGGTAGTGTAAAATATAGCGTTGGCCACAATCCACTCGATTTTTATAAATATGAAAAGATCAGTGCACGGACTACATATAAACAAAATCAATGATACATAAAACTAGTTGCATGTAACACATGAGATCCAACTGTCGATGGCGATAGTATGCATAATCAAAGAATACGTACCAAACTATAAACAACACAAATTAATAAATATTTGAACATATTTTATTTTCTATATAAAACATGTAGGTATGTTTGTCAGGATAGGATATGTAGGTATGTAGGTCAGTCTGTTTTTCCTACACAGAATATGAAACCATTATGATGGTATGTATGTATGTTTGGAGATTTAAGTATCAAACTATTAAGTCTTCTTACATATTGTGTATAGGCGACTACCATACAAATTGTATGAAGTGATGTCGTCACTAAATTCAATTTTCATAAAAATTGTTAAAAAAAAATTGAGATGTGCTAATACAATGTTTATATTTTTTATATAAAATAAAATTATCTAGTTGGGGTCTTTCGGCTTTTTTAGATATTTAAAAAAATGGATATATAGGCAGTTAAACTCATAAATTTATCATAAAAAAAATATTTTTCTTAATAAAAAATGTTTGAAAAATCCTAGAATTTAAAAAAAAACAATTATTTGAGATTTTGTATTTATCTATGTTTATACCAATTTTCAGCGTTCTAGTTTTTACGGTTTCTGAGATATATGGAAAAATAAATCAAAATTTCAAAAGTTGATAACCCCTGACTGAAACAAAAATTCACAATTCTGAGTATTAAAGTTTTGTAGGCCTATGACTGTCTATATATTCTGAAAACTTGGGCTCTGTAAATTGAGCGGATCAAAAGTTATAAGGGGGGACGGACACACACACAGACATACAGACACAAAACTCACATAAAATGTTCTACTCCGAATTATGAGTAAATCCATGTATGGGAACATATATGCTGCGAGGCCTCTAGTTGGTGTTATTAGCATGCAAAAAGTCCACTACGCCATACAAAATTTTCCTTCGTACACGCATCTTGGCTTAATAATGTCGATTCATTAAGAGAATTGAATTCTCATGAACGAATCGACAGTTGGAAAATAAAGTACCTATCACGACTCACCTTTGAAAATCGCATCTTATTCTTCTTATTATTCTAGATCGTAGATCTGTTTTTTCGAGAAAGCTATTCCTGTGAAGCTGCTGAGGTCCAGCTATCCCTCCACCTCTTCGGTGGTTTTCCGTGGAGGCGATGCCCTGGTGGGATTTCGTTTGCCGCTATGGATGGGATTCGAGATGCGTCCATCCTGTTGAAATGGTCCCTCCAAAATGTACTCCTAGCTCTAGTCCATCGTATGATGTCCTCGGTCTCATAGGTCCGCCTAATGTCGTCATTGCGAATCTTGTCCCTAAGAGTTCTCCCTGTGATAGCCCTTAAAACCTTCATTATCGCATCATATAATTTTATTGCAACAGTAATTAATATAAAGGAAAGGGGATAGTAAGTGTTTAAGTAATACCATTTAGGAAGTATAACCTGTAAAGAAAGCTGAGTTGATTATGGTCAAATTTGTGTTGGTGAGGAGAGGGATTTGAGATTAAGATTGATGAAGACGGATTAATGAATGATTACCTGAATGGCTCACGGCTAATGACCCGGGTTTGAACCCACACCCCAATCAATTCCATCCCCTAAATCTAGCACTAGAGGGTACCCAACACACAATAAGGCGAATATAATATATTGATGTATCAATGGAATTTATATACAGTATTTATTTGAATGAGTGAGTGAGTGACTCCATAAAGTGCAATAGATTCCCTCCAGATCACTTTCTCTAAAGGAATGAAAACAGATTTTTTTCCTAGAGCAACATAAGACAAAATATAAGCTCCCTGAAAATAATCCTGAATCATTATATAAATTATTTATTTATTTATTCATTCATTTATTTTTTATTTTTATTATTTATTTAAACGCTTCCTCACACCAGGCACAAGTCGCGAGCTTATTCCCAAATGGAAATTTCTTCCGTCACACTAATTGATATTTTAATTTTTTTTTTCAATTTTCGAATATTTGAATTTTTATGCTAATTTTTTTATTTGAAGGTAAGTACCTACCTATGTTCTATTGTAAAAACGAGTGGGTTATGGCCAACACTAAACTCTCCACACCATAGTAAACGATCATTTTTTTCTTCTTGAAAAGTTGACAATCTCTAAATGCATTTTTATGAAGAACACAAAAAGGATAATCCGTACGGCGTACGCCGTACGCCATTCATACAAACACATCACGACGAAACTCACAGTGTGCACTCTCTACATGATACCCGTTGAGAAATTGATGTCAAAAATTATGCTTAAAAATTGTGAAATCATGACTCTCCACTATTATATAGTGTGGAGAGTAAAAATAAACGAATAAATTTTAGCGTTTCATGAAATGTTCGGAAAAGATTGCCCGACGCGACGGTTGTAAACTCGCGTTTTTGCGTAATCCAGAAATTAAATACCTATATAAATTATATAATAAATTCTACTTTATTTTGTACATATTATTTATTTATTCGTACCATCACGTCATATCCCACAACATCGAGTAACCAGCAGCAGGTGTTGCGGATGTGCATAACCTAAAAAAAGTAAGCACAACGCTTGAGTATTGAGTATATCTTCACATATCAGTTTTGTCACACCCAAAAAGGGCAACGCTTAAAATGGATGGACCCCATTTCTGAACTATATAAATATTTTTCCTGTTGTATTTTATTTATTACTCAGATCTTATGAGACACCCGAAAACAATTATAACAGTTGAGAGTGGTAGCACTATTCTAATTCGGTACTTCATAGCACAATAGTTTCCAATTATATTTTAAAAAAAATAAAAATACTCAAAATTGCAAAAACAAATAGTTAAACCTCGAGTTACATATAACCAATTATGAAGGAACCGATTTTTCTTTTTTCTTTCCTTTTCTTTTATTTTTTTATCTTTTCTTTTCTTATTTTTTTTTCTTTCTTTTCTTTTCTTTTCTTTTCTTTTTTTTTCTTTTCTTTTCTTTTTTATCTTTTCTTTGTAATTATGAACAATTAGTAGGTACCTAATTTATTTTCACAACAAAGTTTATTTAGTACACTTCGGAATCATGCGAACCGAGTTCTCAGTAAACAATATGTACACATAATGACATTCTAGCATCAGGATATTTCCGTTTTTTTTTTATTTCGATTTTTTTCCTCATCCTGTCAGTGGAATTTTCAATATAAAACGTTTTCTTTAATAAATGTCACGCAATCTTTAAATTCGATATAAAATATATTATAATACATATCTCTGACAATGCGGCTCTGTACAAAAAAGTATCGTAAACTAGGATAGATAATAGGAAGGTCCCGCGCAGAAAGGTATTGAGCTATGAATTTTTATTTTATACCCCATGGTTTTTCAACCTTATACCCTTAGCATGTTGTCTATTCCCGCTTTGGATAATATAAACAAAAAAGAATGGCTTTTGTTACAAGGTGGTACCAATTTTTCTATATTTCAAGATACTTTGCTCATTTACCATTCATTCATTTATTCAATCATACCATCAAGGTGTATCCCACAATGTCAGCCATCTTGGTTATTTTGGTTTGGTTCCTGACATACATACATATGTGATAAAAAATATACAGACACTATACATAATTAAGTTTTCCGTGATTTTATTTGCCGCATTTTATTTACATACAAATTCAAAGCGTTTGATCATCCTTTGACATATTTACAGTTTGATTTTTTTTTTTTTTAAAAAATGAATATGTCCTTGTTAAACAAGTACATATACATCTTCCTACGTTCCCTAAAATAAGCATAAATGCTTGTGCTATAGGTGAACGAAATCGGTCGAGGCAGGATTCGAACTAGCGACCACTGGATTACTAACCCAATGCGCTAACCGCTCTGCCACCGAACCATCTGTGCCACCGACCCATCATGATGTCGTCATTACGGCCTTCGTGGCTCAACTTGTTAGGAATCTGACTGCTGATCCAAGTGTCCCGGAATCGATTCCCGGTGGAGAAACAGTTTTTAATTGTGTTTTCTCTCAACATTATCTGATACATTTGTTGGTTTAATGCCTTGACAATGCCAATAAACTTGTTTGTCGATTTTTGACCATGACATGCAATGATACATTTGTTTGTAAATGCCTTGTCATTGCCAATACATTTGTTTGTAAATGCCCTGCCATTGCCAATACATTTGTTTGTAAATGCCCTGCCATTGCTAATACATTTGTTTGTCAATGTTTGATATGATATGCAATAGCGCATTTGTTTTTAAATGCCTTGCAAACTTTCAGAATATGTACATTCTCAGCATGATACTATTTTATAATCTGCAATAGTTAAATAGCCTTAAAAATTGCGATATCATAACTCTCCACTATCCTCTTGGGTAATAAGTGAGGAGCAAAAAAGCCAAACCGTACATTTGAACGTGCGGTTTCTCTCTCAAAACTGGGTGAAGTGTTTTATTTTAAGATTCCGAATATAATATTCACTTTGTAAAATTCGAAAAACTAAGTAGGCGTTTGTTTCAAACGCAGTATATTATTTTATTTTATATTCAATATGTTTATCTATTGGTATGATGTTCGCAAAAATCTAAACTCGATATTTTGCTTTACCATTCACCAAAACCTCGTTTTCTTCGAAGGTTTCTTTTCGTGTTTCATATACCTAGATAATATATCATACAGCGCCGTGCAAACCCGAATATATTTTTCAGGCCAGCAACGTTAGCCTTCCTCCTGAGACTTAATCCTTATTTGTTTAAGGATGAAAAAAGTGTTGTATTTATTTTTTCTTACTTTGAAATTCCACCTCTATTTTTACCGTGCATAACTATATAAAAAATATTAAATTTATCGACTTCTTGATATATATATATATATATATATATATATATATATATATATATATATATATATATATATATATATATATATATATATATATATATATATATATATATATATATATATATATATATATATATATATATATATATATATATATATATATATATATATATATATATATATATATATATATATATATATATATATATATATATATATATATATATATATATATATATATATATATATATATATATATATATATATATATATATATATATATATATATATATATATATATATATATATATATA